>PVKM010002767.1:0-62222 GCA_004027735.1 Carollia perspicillata
GGGGGAAATGGGAGAACTGTAATGGCATAATCAATAAAATATATATGTATATTAAAAAATAAAATAAAATAAAATGAAGGAGAGAATTCTAGAAGCAGCAGGAGATAAGGGGACAGTTACCTACAAAGGAGTTCCCATCAGACTGTCAGCTGATTTCTCAAAAGAGACCTTACAGGCAAGAAGGGGCTGGAAAGAAGTATTCCAAGTCATGAAAGACAAGGACCTACATCCAAGACTGCTCTATCCAGCAAAGCTTTCATTTAGAATGGAAGGGCACATAAAGCGCTTCTCAGATACGGTCAAGTTCAAGGAGTTCATCATCACCAAGCCCTTATTATATGAAATGTTAAAGGGACTTACCTAAGAAAAAGAAGATAAAAAATATGAACAGTGAAAGGACAGCAAACTCAGTTATTAACAACCATACCTAAAACAAAAACAAAAGCAAACTAAGCAGACAGCTAGATCAGGAACAGAACCACAGAAATGGAGATCGCCTGGAGGGTTAGCAACAGGGGAGCCCATGGGAGGAGGAGAGAGGGGGAGAAGGTACAGAGAATAAGTAGCATAGACGGTGGGGAGAAAATAGACAGGGGGAGGGCAAGAGTAGTGTGGGAAATGCAGAAGCTAAAGAACTTATGATACGTGGACATGAACTGAAGGGGGGAATGTGGGTGGGAAGGGGTGTGCAGGGTGGAGGGGAATGAAGGGGGGGAAATTGGACAACTATAATGGCATAATCAATAAAATATATTTTTTAAGAAAGTGCTACTCCAAGTGAATGCACAAATGATAAGAAAGTAAAACGGCTTTATTATTGATTTGGAGAAAGTTTTAGTGGTATAGATATATCAAACCAGCCACAATATCCACTTAGGTCAAAGACTAATCCAGAAGAAGGCTCTAACTCTCTCCAATTCTATAAAGGCTGAAAGAGGTGAGGATGCTGCAGAAGAAACGTTCCGAGTTAGCAGAGGTTGTTCCATGAGGTGAAAGGAAAGATACTGTCTCCATAATTTAAAAGTATAAGGTGAAGCAGCATGTGCTGCTGGAGAAACCACAGCAAGTTATAGCAAGTTATCCAGGAGACCTAGCTAAGATAATTAAGGAAGGTGGTTACACTAAAGGACAGCTTTTCAGTGTAAACAAAACAGATGGAAGAAGATGCCATCTAGGATTTTCACAGCTAGAAAGAAGTCAATGCCTGACTTGAAACTGTTAAAGGATGGGCTGACTCTTTTGGGGATGGGGATAATACAGCTGCTGACTTTAAGTTGAAGTTAGTGCTCATCTACCACTCAAACCTAGAGCCCTTAATAATTAGGCTAAATTGGCTCTGCCTATGCTCTACAAAAGGAACAAGGCCTAGATGTCAGCATATCTGTTTACAACATGATTTACTGACTATTTTAAGGGCACTGTTGAGACCTACTGCACAGAAAAAAGACTTTTTTTCCAAATTACTGCTCATTGACAATGCATGTGGTCACCCAAGAGCACTGATGGAGATGTACAAGACTAATATTTCCATGCCTGATAATTCAACATTCATTCTGAAACCCATGGATCGAGAAGTAGTTTTGACTTCCAAGTTTTACTAGTTAAGAAATACATTTGATAAGGCTACAGATGCCATAGATAGTGATTCCTATGATGAATCTGGGCAAAATAAATTGAAAGCCTTTTGGAAAGGATTCACCATTCTAGATATCAGTCAGAACATTTGCTATTCATGGGAAGAGGTCAAAATATCAACATTAATAGGAGTCTGGAAGACGTTGATTCCAACTCTCCTGGGTGACTTTGAGGGGTTTGAGAGTTCAGTGGAGAAGTAACTGCAACAGATCTAGAATTAAAAGTGGAGCCTGGGGATGTGACTGAATTGCTGTAATCTCACGATAAAACTCAAACAAATGATGAGTTGCTTCTTATGGATGAGCAAAGAAAGTTGTCTCTTGAGATGGAATCTACTCCTGGTGAAAATGCTGTGAAGATTATTGATATGATAACAAAGGATAGAATATTACATAAACTTAGTTGACAGAGGAGAAGCAGGGTTTAAGAGGACTGACTGCAAATTTGAAAGAAGTTCTACTGTATACAAAATACTATCAAACAACATCACATGCCACAGAGCAACTGTTAGTGAAAAGATTACGATATAGTATAAACATAACTTTTACAGGCACTGGAAAACCAAAAAGTCTGTGTGACTCACTTTATAGTCATAACCCATAGGTACTGCAGTTCAGTTCAGGACAACTTCAATAAAGTGAATATTGCAAAAAAAAAAAAAAACAGAGGAGTAATCTTTGTAAACAGAGGAGGATCTTGCCTTTAATTTGCAAAAAAATGCAACATCTGTGAAGTACAAAAAAGTGATAGGCAATACAATGATCAATGCCTGTACTGCAATATTCACTTTATTGTGATATTCTAAAACCAAACCCACAATATCACTAAAGTGTGCCTGTATCCTGTCCCATACTCTGTGTCTATTCTTAACCCAGTACTACAATGTCTTAATTACTGTAGCTTTACAGTAAGCCCTGAAATCAGGTAGTGTGAGTCCTCCCAGTTTGTTTTTCTTCAGTGTTCAGTATTCTCAATCTGTTGCTTCTTTCTATTAACTTTAGAACCAGTTTGTTGGTATCTACAGAATGGCTTGCTGGAATTTTGATTAGGATTGTACTGAATTGATGAAGTTGGGAGGAACTGACAGCTAAACAATATCAAGTCTTCCAATCTGTGGATTTGGAATATCTGTCCATTTATTTAGATCTTTGATTTTTTTTGTCTTTTATGTAGTTTTCCTCAATAGACACAATATATTTTGTTAGATTTATGCTTCAACATTTCATTATTTTGGATGCTATTATAAATGGTAGTATTTTTTAAAATTTCAAATTCTCATTGTTCACTGCTAGTATATGGGAAAGCAACTGACTTTAGTGTCCTGTGACTTTGCTATACTTGCACATTAGTTTCAGAAAGTGTTTTTTGTAGATTCTTAGGGATTTTCTACACAGATAATTGTTTCACCTGTGAATAAGTACATTTTTATTTCTACTCTTTCAATCTGTACACCTTTTATTTCCTTTTGTCTTATTGCGTCAGTTAAAACTTTCAGTACAATGCTAGTTAAATAGGAGTGGCAAGTGAAGACATAATATTATGTTCACAATGATGTTCACTATGATGGCTTTTAACTATCAGATCCAAAGTACAGACAAATGATTTTCACATTATTTATGCTCTACTATCCTCCATCAAGGTACAGTGAAGAGTTAGTTATGTATATTGCATTTTTCTGCTTTCAAACTATGCCACTATGGGCAAAGTAAACCTCATGGTATGAGGTTTATCAACAAACATGTCAATAAAACACATTTATTTAAAATAATTTTTAGGTCATTAATATCTTGACTTTCAAAATTATAAAATGCTTTCAAAACTTACCATGAACTAAACTATTGGCAGGTGCTACAAGAGTATCCCACAAACATATGTTTCTGGAAAAAAAAAAAGATTATCCCTGAGTATATAAAGTTAATAAAATAAAAAGTATGTCTCATATAGTTACATAACACTTGAAACTTGCTCTCACAGAAAGTTCTTAAATTTATAAAAACACTCAATACATGTAACCAATATATTTATGTATGATTAATTTTAAACAAAATTTAAAAATTACTGGCTTATAAAATTAACTTCAGATTAATATGTATAGTAACAATGATATGATATGAAGCCTGAATATGGGAGCAACTTTTTATACTCGTTGATTCTCTAACAGACTTCCATACACAAATAACAGTATACACTTAATTTTCTGGAATATGAAGAAAACTTACTTCTACTATGAATGGGAGCAGCTTTTACTTTGTTCCATGAGTTGTTGCAAAGGAGACACCAACATATGAAAGAATTTCTATGGAAGATGGATTGAAAACTCCACATTCCTACAATCCCATTTCTAGTGCAAAGTGACGCCTTACAGATAAATATAAAAAAGCTCAGTAACCTCAGCTGGCCTTGATCTCATAACTCAGCTAATATGAGGGAAATAAAAAATGGTGGTGTGGAGATGGAGGCTGGAGAAGACATTTTCTTGCACATTTAAGATTTTCAAGGGGACGGCAACAGGCTACTGCTTATTAGCTACTAAATAACTAACAAAGTCTTTCTGGGTTTCTTTTTGTGAAACAGTGATTTTAACCCGTGTAGAGTAGCATACTGGTGTGCCACGAGAATTTTTTAAAAATGCAACACCTGACTATTTAGTCAGGGGCATTGACTTTTTCCCCCTTATCTTGTCAAATAAAAATATGACAATAAAATAGCCAATGGCTAAAATAGCCGTTTTTGTGAATGCCCTATTTTGAACCTTTAGTATATAGGTCATATAATAGAAGTGCCTTATTGGTCACACTGCATAATAAGGTTGTGTCTGATTGGTTAATTATTGGTAAGAGAAATCCTTATATACAAGTATAGGTACCTGATTTTTTTAAAAAGTCACTTTGGAGCAAAAAGGGTAGGTATTTACTATTATTATTTTTTAAATCAATCAAAATTATATCTTTTTTGTCAAGTGAGCAAAAAATGTATTTTTTGGTGTGCGACAGAATTTTATTAATTAGATTATGTGTGGCATGAGATGAAAAAGGTTGAAAATCACTGATCTACCTAATAGAGCTATAGTGAGGATTAACTAAATAGCATGGCCAACAATAATAGGGTTTTTTTTTGTGTGTGTGTGTGTATTGTTTTTTTTTGGTGCCTTGGGCTTTACTAACACATAGGGAATAATATGGAAAAAAATTAATTCCACCAACAATCAAATCATATTTCCTACACTAAGTCTTAACATTAGAATATTAAAAATACAAAAGAAGTGTGTTTTCTCAAAAATTTTTTGAATTTCATTAAATTTATTGGAGTTACACTGCTTAATAAAATTATGTAAGTTTCAAGAGTACAATTCTATAATAAATCATCTGTATATGCATTGTATGTTCATGCAAAGTAAAGTCTCCTTTCATCACCATGTATTTGACTCTATTTCCCTGTTCTACCTGGTTTTTATTTTTAATGGACCTGAATAGCCTTAAATTTATAATTAGAACACTAAAAATGCCCAAAGAAACAATTCTTATAATAAAAACATTCAAAGGCATGATTATGAACATATTCTTGAGACATAAAGACATAAAGCAATTAAAAATAAAGATCAGCTATACATATACACACTTCAATTTCAGTTATAGTCTCTTACCTATTGTCGGTTGAAAGACCAGCTGTAGCTATTAGGGAGGAGGAACTAATGAAGACAAAATCATTGGCTGTTTTGTTATGACACTGCCAAGTCTGTAATGGTTATAGACAACAAATGTTAATGCTATTAACAATTTTATAACCAGGTAGATGTATTAATCAAAAAATGACCGCATAATTTGTGACTGACTTTGTGTCCTTTTTCCTCCTGAACTTTAGAAGAGTTTCAGGGATAATACCGAGAACTCTCACACACCCTTTACCCAGATCCACCTATTTTTAACATTTGCCACATTTGCTTTAGCCTCTCCTTCATTAATACACTTACCCACACACAACTTTTCCTGAACCATTTCAATAAGCTGCCTACATCGTGACCTTTAGGAGGTACTTTGCTGTTGTTCAACCAAAAGTTCAAAGAGAAACAAAAGGAGGTTAAACTCTAAATATTTCCCTTGGAATATTTATGAAAATTTTTGTCTTAGAAGATAGAAACTATAATTTTTAGATTCTCAGGCAAAGTTATTTATTTTCAGAAATATTTAAACTTTTAAATAATTTTTCATACATATGAATAAAAACATATTATTAATCAACAAAATTTTAAAATTTATGTTTTAATATTTCATCAAATAAGAACTTAAAATATTATGACAGGGTTAGTCAATTACAAAGTCTTCCAGGTTATGTTTGTTCAGATGTTTCTCTTCAATAAAAAAATGAGTTTTTAAAGATGTCAAAATCGTCAAATTTAGATTTCTTCTCTGAGTCACTACCCCATTCCCCTTGATCATTATTGGAGGTGGGCTAGATAATATGCCCTTAAAACAAACAAAATCTACTTCAATCTCCCAAAGTCAATAAAGTACATTTTAATTCAATTTATCTCTTTATAAACTAAAAAAAGGAACAGTCCTTAGAGAACAGAAACTTGTATATTTCAATCTGTTTGTTTAAATAAAGAATATGAGGAAAAATAAATCATCTTTCACAGTACCCTATTAACCTTCCCTCAGTTGTTTTCACTTAGATTAGTACTATATTCTGGCATTTAACTTTGGGTGAATTACCAGGACCTTAACCTATATTCTTTATTTTTTCTTGATAGATATTGCTTAGTCCTATAAAGGGCTTCACTAAAGAATGTATTATATATAAATTCAGTGCCCTATGAAGCTACAGAATGTTCATTAAGCCTGTGTAGTCCTGAATAGAGGTGTATCAATTTTTTTTAAAGAGATAAGCAAGAAAATAATAGTACTAGCTAAGGAATATGCTTTCTACTTTGTTTGTTCATGAGGGATAACTGCAAAAAAGCAACCAGATGAACTGGTCTGTTAGTCATTCTTTTTAGGTATAATACCCACTGCAGCTTAGTAACGCTCGAAAAGGACCTGAGTAACCAGTAGATGGCATGGGTCTCTGGAGATACCATGTTGGTTCTAAACAGGTTACTTTTATAACTTACCAGAAATTTTTATACTTCACAGAATAATTTTTACATAATACAAGGATAGGAGCTTATAGTAAACTGAACATATAGGACTAGGTGGATTTTATTTTTTGGCTTTAAAATTTCTTGCCTCCAATATGTATTCTTGGTGTCTTTAAAATAAAAACTCATAAAATTGTAAAGTTAAGAATTCTTGGCTTACCAGGTATGGCTTAGGCATGCTTCCAGTAACTGGACAACATTTCCAGTTTGTTTGATACAAACTTAAATATCCATCAGCATCAACTATTCCAAACTTAGAGAAAAAATATTTAAATGTTTAGTACAAATATAAAAACATATATTTACCCTTACCCTTACTTTGATCCCATATTTTGATTCTTAAACATTTGATTAATAAATTGTTTGGCTTTTAACTTCATCTATACATCCAGAAAAAAAATTAGCTACTGCTTAAAAAAGCTTAAGGGCAGACATAAAGAAAACAAACATCAAACATCCATTTGATTATACAAATTAAGAGCACAGTCTGTATATTCTCTATAAGTACTCGAAAACAGGATCCTGCACTTATATTGAAGCTATGTGACAAAGTTTTTAGTATGTATAAGATAGAAAATTGTTCATTTTGAGAAAGAAATGAGAACTACTAGAATATGCAATAAGAAAAACATGTAAACAACAGTAGTGAGTAAAATGAAACAGAGATTATCATAGTAAAAGAATCCCACTATGGGAACTTAGGCCAATTTGATAGGGAAAAATGTCAAAAACTACAGTAAAGGTTTATATAATACAGATCTTAAATGATTGAGTATAATTTAACAATTCTTTAGATTATAAAAATAATACATAATGGATATTGATGGGTTATACAACTAAACACATTATAGAATTCTAAAGGCTTCTAGGTTAAATCCTTTTAATATCCCATTAAAGAACACAGAATGTTGCTAATTGGTATTAAGAAATTATAAGATCTCAGAATTTTGTTTCATAGTTACATAAGAGTATTATTATTACTGAGTTCTGTGAAATAGCAACAAAGCCTTGTGGTAAATGCGGTAGGCAAAAAGGTTGCGGCTCACCCTGATAAAAGTAGCACATGAGAAGGGTTGAAGATCTGGAGGTTGAGGGTAAGGGAAAGGCAAGATGTATCATTACTTAGGGTCTTGTGAGTGTTCTTGATGAACCATGGCCCTGAAGACAAATAGCAGGCTGATTTCCCCTTTAAGTTTTTTAAAGTGCTAGTGAGCTTCTGGTCAAGATAGTGGTGTAGGTAAATGTGGTACTTGCATTCTCCCACAACCACATCAAAATTACAACTAAAGTTCTGGCAAGGCATTTGCTTAGAGCACTGTCCCCATTCACCAAGGTTGCAGGTTTGATCCTCATTCGGGGCACATACAACAAGCAACCAATGAATGCATAAGTAAGTGGAACAACAAATTGATGTTTCTTTGTAAGAAAAAAAATTACAACTAAATTATAAAACCATCATTTAGAACTACCTGAAATTTAGCTGAGAGAAAGTCCCAAAACAAAGGATGCAAAGACAAAACCACATTTAAGATAGGTAGAAGAGGTGGAGACATGGACTGATCTGGTCCCACACCCATGTGTGACAGATAAAGTTGTAGATAGGTATCTTGGCTCGCAGGTCCCCCCTGAGGAGCAAGGAATCCAATCTACATACCAGGATTTCTGTATCTAGAAGAGAAGTCCCTGTAATTTCTGACTGCAGATACCAGCGAAGATTGTGACTCAATGAGACTAAGGGCTGCTGGAGTTGCAAGTGTTTCTTTTAAAGTGCCAGTACACAGACTTACACTCAAGGGGTGAACTCAGCAAGCATCAGAGCCCACTAAAGTAAGTCCTGCTCCATGGTGTGGGCCTCTGCAAAGCTGATACTCCACAGCGGTCAAAGCCAATCCCTGTAGCCTTGAGGGTAACTACCTCCCACTGATGTGCCAACAGCAATTAAACCTCTATAACAGGAGGGTATGCACAGCCCACCCAGTGGGGACACCTGAAATGCCCAGTTCAGGTGAACAGGAAGGCTGTGCTCCTGGACCCTACAGGAAGCCTACTACATTAGACCACTCTACTGAGCCCTGGAGACATAGCAGCTCTGCCTAATATACAGAAACAGACACAGGGAGGCTCCCAAAATGACAAAATAAATAATGTCCCAAATGAAAGAGCAGAACAAAACTCCAGAAAAAGAAGTAAACAAAATAGAGACAAGCAATCTTCTAGATGCAGAGTTCAACACACTGGTTATAAGAATTCTCAATGAACTTAGGGGAAGAGCAGATGAACAGAGAGAAACTTCAACAGCATAAAAAAGGACAGGGAAACCATAAAAAAGAACCAGTCAGAAGTAATAGATACAGTAACTGAATGAAGAATAATTTATAGGGAATCAACAGTAGAATAGATGAAGGTGAAAATCAAGTCAGTGATTTGAAATATAAGGAAGGAAAAACACCCAATCAGAACAACAAAAAAAGTAAGAATCCAAAAAAAAAAAAAAAAAGGACAGGGTAAGGAACCTCTGAGATAACTTCAAGCATACCAACATTTATATCATTAGGTTACCAGAAGGAGACTTAAGAGAACAAGAAATTAAAAACCTATTTGAAAAAATTTCCCTAACCTGGGTAGTAAGTACTGAAAGTGCAAAGTCCCAAATAAGATGAACCCCAAACAGGCTCACAAAAGGGCACATCATAATTTAAATGCAAAAAGTTAAAGAGAAAGGAAGAATCTTAAAAGCAGCAAGAGAAAAGCAGTTAATTACCTACAAGAGAGTTCTGGTAAGACTGTCAGATGATTTCTCGACAGAATCTTTGCAGGCCAGAAGAGACTGGCAAGAAATATTCAAAGTGATGAAAAAGCAAGGACCTACAATCAAGATTATTCTATCCAGCAAAGATATCATTTAGAATGGAAAGACAGATAAAGAGCTTCCCAGACAAGAGAAAGCAAAAAGAGTTCACCACCAAATCAGTATTATATTAAATGTTAAGGGTCTTCTTTAAGAAAAAAAGAAAAAAGACAAAAAAAATGTGAATAAAATGGCAATAAATAAATATCTATCCACAACCGACTCTAAAAAAATAAACAAACAAGCAGAACAGAAACAGAATCATAGACACAAAGAATGTTTTGATGGTTGCCAGATGGGTGGGGTGTTGGAAGGATGAGTGAAAAAGGTGAAGGGACTAAGAAGCACAAATTGGTTGTTACAGAATAGTCATAGGATGTAGAGTGTAGCACAGGGAATAGTCAACAATATTCTGGTATCTATGTTTGTGTCAGATGGGTATGAGATTTATTAGGATGATCACTTAGTAAGTTACATAATGTTTAAGCACTGGGGGTCACACATGAAACTAATATAATATTGTATCTCAACTGTAATTGAAAAATAAAAAATGATTTAAAAAATGAAGTGCTGGTGCAATATGAGGAGCAGAGACAGGCAGTTTAAGGAAAGTAGGATCGTGGGAAGTGAAAACATTAAGATATGTTCTAGAACGGGGTTGGCAAACTTTTCCTTTAAAAACCATATAGTAAATATTTGAGGCTTGCCAATTATAAAGACTTTGTTCTCTTGAACTGTGGTGTTATAGTGGAGAAGTGTAATAATCATGGAAAGCAAATAATGAAAGGAGTAACTATGTTCCAAAAAATACTTTATTTACAAAACAGTGGCCTGGTTCCGGAGCGGTGTTTCTGAAAACTGTAAGGTATGGTTAAAATGCAGGTGGTGATTCTGCAGGTCTGAAATAAGAGTCAATAATCTGCAGTTGTAAGAAGTTTCAAGACGTTCCTTGCTACCTGGTATTTGACCATACTTTGAGTAGGTTCCAGTGGAAAAGCGAAGTGTTAAATCAAAAATGTGTAATAATATGCTCCTATCATCATTGGGTCCTTAAGTATCATTTAAGTGAATTTTAATAGACAGATAAACAATGTTTTTCTAGAAAGATCCTAATGAATTTAAGTGTTCTTGGAGAATTAAAAAGAATTCATATAGATTAATGCTTTACCATGAGCTCACTGAGCTGTTGTCTTCAGAAACCCACACCAGTTGTATATATAAACCTCCAACATAATCAAACCATTTTGCCATCCGTATTTTTATACACTACCTTATTTCCCTGGTAGTTAAATCTCATTCTTGTAACTCTTGAACTGCCGCCAGATCGAAAGCAGGTTATCTGTTGAGAGTGGCCCCATTCAAACATCCTGACACTTCCATCTTGAGCTCCTGTCAGATCTGCAGTGTAAAAGGGGAAAATTACAAAAGTATTTTACAAATTTTTGAAAATTTATTTTTTCAATCCAATGTGAAAATCTTTATGAAAGAAACAACTAAGAAATGAATCATAATCAATGTACATGAATTTACCTTTGTATGAAATTTCACTTGAATACTCTTAATTTTAAAAACATAGTGATATGATGTACTTTTATGTGATTGAGAACATATATTCACACAAAATGGAAGCAATTAAATCAGACCTCTATAAATTTTATTTTCTTTTGAAATTATCACAGTCAAGTTTTAATAGCCTTTAATAAGTAGCTCTTAACCATTTAAATTCTTGGGATTACTAAAGAGTTAATTCTTATCAGTCATACTATTAAAAATTTAAATTTATACATTTTTTTCTATAACAAAAATACTGTAGAAGGCCTTGAATGTCATGATTGAATAAATTTCTAACAGTTATTCTGATTGACTTGATATCTCAAATAGGTTATTTGTTTCACTGAAAAATACGAACAAGCTAAATGATTACTAATTCTTCACTTCACCATTTACTACTTGTATGGTACTAGAAAACTTATTTTAATCTCCCTGAGTCTATTTCCTTCCTATAGAAGGAGAATAATGATACTTTAGGACTTAATTTATGTTAAGTATAATTATCAGTATTTATAAGGTATACAGGTCATGAGAAATTTTATTGATATATATAAAGATCTAGCACATTACTAGTCATACATGAGTCAAGTTTCCTTATTCCTTATCATCTATTTTAAAAAAATGGACTTCAATTGTTTTTGAAATGTTTTAACACTGGTGGGTAGAATTCTTGAGACTAGGATGTTAGCTCTAAGGTAGTCTAGCTGTGCCTATTCAAAAAATTAAACTGGGCTAGTTGTGTTTAAAAACCACTCAAATTTTTCTAATATTATTCCTAGTTTTAATTATTTGAGAAAATTCCTAATTATTAGTATCTGACATATAAAATGAAATAGTTTATTAAAGCCTTTGTAAACTAAGATTTTAAAAAACAAGATAAAGGCACCCATAATCAGGCTGTCTGAGCAAATATCCCTTATTAGCAACTGAAGAGTATTATATCAAAGTGGTAAGACACAAGTTAGCTATAAAGAGAAAAACCCTAGTAAGTTAATAATTTTAAAAAGGTAGTCCTTTTAAGATTCCTATTTCTATTTCAATCCAACCCATTTGCCTAACTTCTAAAATTTTCCATAGAAGTCAAAAAGTGGTGGTTTCTAGTGACTAAGATGTTTTAAAGATCTACTCCAAAGGAATAAACTATTATGAGGTATCTGAAGTTCTGGGTAAAATGTTAAAAAATCCTCTCTCATAGTATTTCCTTCCACTTGAAAAGTATTTATTGTTGAACTAAATCACTATCTGTGGAACTTGTTCATATCATGAAAGGATAGACTGAAACAAAATCCAGTGATTAATAGGCTTTTAATTTTTCAACTCTCTTAATCTGTCAGTTACAGTACTTCTCTGAAGAAAGTACTTAGGCCAAGACAGAAGTGATCTGATGTTACCTAATGACTGAAAATATGTCCATAAATTGCCTTCAAAACTAGGGGTCTCTTTATTTAAATTTAGGAGACTGAGGTAGAGAATATTTCCTACAAACTGGTCACCTGTCAGAACACGCTATGGGGATGAGAAAAACAAGTTCCTTCCATATCTAACGACACTTCCAAACCCTAGTGCATAGAGGCAGGATAGATTTATATGCAACACCAAATGCTTCTTGCTGTGGGAGTAACATTATTTAAGCTTTGTATATAATACACATTTGACTCCTTGCTCTCTGTGCTTTGTGACTGATTCTTAGTTTTCACTCCACCACATTAGACTGTGGATAGAAAACATACTTCTAGCGTTGAATAAATTCAAAGTAGTAAAAACAGACTAATTTTTTATATTGTATGTCTCTAGTATAAATAATATAAATTACTCTCTTCATTTTAAATATATGATTCTCTTGAACCCTTTTATTGAACACTGGTGTACAATTTTGATAATAAATGTTTGTGATTAAAAATAATTAAATTAAAAAAGAATATTGGTTTTGTCAATTACATTATATCAGAATATCTCTCAAAAAAGGTAGTAAAATTATTATAGGTTTTTAAATTGGAGGGAGATGAATACCGCTTTTTTTTTTCCTTTTTTTTTTTTTTTTTTTTTTTTCATAATGTGCTGACTTTCTGAATACATTTAAAGGATAAATAGTCCTTTCAATGCAGAGGAAAAGGACAGACATTGCTCTAGCACAGAGTCAAAGCCAGATGAATACCTCTTAATGAACACACTCTACTTTTGTTACCAAGTGGTAGGACAACTTAAAAATTATTTTAAAAACCTTGGAATGCTCACATGCCAACAGGAATATTGATTCTAACCCACCAGTTAATTTTTAAATTCTCTGTTATTTTTTTTCTGCTTCCATACTTCCAATAAATTCCCCATTAAGTTCTTTGTTAAAGGAAGAAAAACTTTTGAGATTCCGAGAAACATTAACTCAAAATAAATATACCCTGCCTTAGCAGAACTTAACCATCTCCTATATTTACTATTAGTGTGTCTGATAAAAGACAAACTGATATAATTTTAATAAGATACAAAAACTGCTTATGATGAAGTAATAAATGACCAAGATATGGATCTGATTTTTGTAATAAAAGATGGCAGTAATCTATTTAAGAAAATTATCAACTACAACTTAACATTGTATAAAGAGTCCTGAAATGTTAAAAAATAAAATATGCTGACTTGAAAATACATAGTCAAAATGCTAAAAAGTTACTATATTATGTTAGGCTTCTCTATTAATTTAGGGAAATTTTTTTAAATCCAATTTTGAAATGAAGATCTTATTTGCTAGCAAACACTCTCTACAAAAAAATAAAATAAATGTTCACTATCTTTTGATTTAAACTGAAACCTTCCTTTAAATTACTTAGAATAATGGCAAATAATTATCAACTTACAGTACGGAAGAGTGGGATGAGAAGTCATTCTTCTGACATTATTAATGGCTTTCTTAATCATCTGTTAACAAAGAAAATCACTCTTTTAGTTACAATAGTAGTATTAAAAATTTTTTACTTGTGACATGAAATTCAAATAACATTTATTTATTTATATGTGATTCCATAATTTCAAGTGGTAAAAATACTAAACATGGTAACAGAAATTAATTTGAATAGCTCAGTTCTCACACATAAATGTACATACATTTTCTGCATCACTGACTAGCCTCTAGGAATAAATTCACCTTGAGTATTTAGTCTTACCTCCTTTCTTGCCAATTCTTTTCTGATCCCATTAAATTTATTGGAATAATCCTGAACAGTATAAGGTAATAAAGACAGGCAGAAGCATGTGAAAACAAAAAAAGAGGTAAACAGAAAATTGTATACATTTTTAATTGATAATTTGGAACTGTTTATTTACCCATTTGTAAATCATGTTTTGAATGATTTCCAAAGCCTGCCATGTAAAAATGAAATATGTATGTGAAAATAAAGAGATCATTTTAATTTACACAGAACCATAGCTATAGTTATATTTTACCCTGTTTGTAGCATCAGTCTCACGTACACTTATTGCTATTTTTGTTTTTCATTTTAAAATGTTCAATTAGACTGAAGCAGTGAGGAAAGTGGGATTTGTTTGGGAGGGAAGAGAGTGCCCAGCAGATCTGCTGAGGGGCAGAAACACTGAAAGATATAGAGATGCTGATAATATGCCAATAAAGCAGAAGTTGGTTATAACACGTGTTCTTTTTTGTTAGTATTCATTATTCAATAAAGCAATGGAATTAAGAAAATATTTTATCAATTCTCCACAAATAGTGAAAACCAGCCATTCTGTTTAATAAATTTCATGTTTAAATCTTATCTTCCTCTTAGAGAAATGCCTGAAGATTCCTGTTCTTTCTTTTACCTTTTTCCTAAATGATATTTTCTGACTAGATTATCAAAGAAAAATGGTAAGAAAAAAATACACAAACACAACTTTAAAAAAGTTTATGAAAGCAGATGTAAAACATTGTAAGGGGAAAAAGTCATTAATTATTTGAGAAGATCCATATTAAAAAGTATGTATTATATCGGTGTCTTTTTGAATAAGGAGTGAGGAAATACAAATACTTATATTTACAAATCACAATGACCTCAACTAAAAATATGGCCTTCTTTAAATAGGAAGAAAATTCAGTCCCAAGAGGAATGCCAAGAGTTATTTCTGTATTATAATGCTTTGGAGTATAAAATATTTTCTGAGCCCCTACTATACACTAAATGTCATTTTAATTAGAGATCATCAGTGTATAAGGCAGGCATAAAGTAACTTCTCAAAGAGCTTACATCCTAGAGGGTATAAAAAAGACATCCAAAAAACAGATAGTTTCAAAACTGATAAAAGCTACAAAGATGATAAAATACAATGGCACAGGGTGACTGTAGGTAGAATACGGAGGGGCAGATGCCTTCACTAGGTATGCGGGGGAAATCTAAGGGAATTTAAATTAAGATCTGAAAGGTAAACCAGAAAAAGAGCATTTTAAGCAGAATGCAAGGCACAGCTCTGACATGGCAATGAGCTTGATGTGTTCCAGTGACAGAAAAAGGGCCACTGTAAGTACAGCAAAGAGAATCAGGCGTGCGATGAAGGGAGACGAGGCTGCCAGAGGCAAATCACATAGGGCTTTCGAGGCCACGTTTAGGACTTTTTTTTTCTTTCTTTCCAAGCAGTAGTAAAAAATCTGAAAGTGTTAAACAGGGGAGTGACAAACTGAATGATGGTTTGGAAAGCAGCAGCTCTGGTTGTTGTGTACAGAACAGAGGAAGCAAGTGTGGAAGCAGAAAGATCAGCAAAGCTGTTACAGAAAGAACCATATTGTAGTCTCTGAAACTTGAGTTGGAAAAAAAGTCTATTATTTCTTTTCGTATATTTCGTATATTATCTCTAAGTTTCCCTGTAAAAGAGGTTTCATAAATGAATTTTAATATATCTGTCAATTGAAAAAAATAACTACTAATGACCAGGTCACTCATTTGAATAATTGCTAGATGGCTTTTCAAATTCAATTGCCCTGGCCAGTGTGGCTCAGTTGGTTGTTGGTTGGAGAACCATCCTGTAGACCAAGAGGTTATGGGTTCAATTTCTGATCAGGGCATATACCCAGGTTGCAGGTTCGATTCCCAGTTAGGGTGCATTTACGAGAAGAGAGCTGATTGATGTTTCTCTCTTACATTGATGTTTCTCTCATTTTCTTTCAAAGCAATGAAAATAATTCTTTTAATTTTAAAACATTACTATGTGAAATCAATCAGCTAAAAGGAATGGAGGACTGTAATATAAGCTCTATCTCAAATTTGAGATAGTTATCTGAATTAAATCACTTGACCTTTGTGGATCTCAAGCTCATCTGAAAAATAAATAGGAGTAGTTGTAACAGCTATAACAGATAACCTTGAGGTTTAACAGCTATAACCTCAAAGAATAAGGTGATATGAGCAATAAAGGAACTGCCTTCAGAATAAAATAGTATCAGATATTATTAAAAGAGTAATATTAAGAGTAATGTCTGATATTAAAATGTATCAGATATTATTAAAATAATACCACATAATCAGATATGATTAAGCCTATATTTAAATAACTAGCCTTACTAATTAATGAAGAATTTTTTCTTTTTGGCAAAAGGAACTGAAAAACAAAAACAAAAACTATGCCACCTAGAAAGCCACCGAGAAAATTAAGGTGCTGGGTTTCTTCGATTCTATTTATCAATTCCAATACCCTAAGTATCAGTAAAGGAATCTTGTGCAGATTTAACCTGGATCACATCTTTGGTAATCAGGGCTCAAGAAGATCTTCCACTACTACAGAAAATTTCTATTTCAGCTCATCTGCATCTTATACTTTGCTTAAATTTAACACAATTATATTGTTTCATTTGTTAAGGAGTAATGTATTTGTCTCAGCATTAAAAAAAAAGTTATACTTAATATGGATGCATATTAATATAACATAGGTATTAGTGGATATCTATTAAAAATATTATCTAGATTAGGGGTTAGCAAAGTTTTTTGTAAAGGACCAGATAATAAGTGTTTTGGGCTTTATAAGCATATGGTTTCTGTCTCAGATACTTAATTCTGGTATTGCAGCCTGAAAGCATTCACAGGCAAAATATAAACTAATGACTATGGCTATATTCCAATAAAACTTTATTTATAGATACTGAAATTTGAATTTCATAAAATTGTCATGTGTCATGAAATACCATTTTTCTTTTGATTTTTTTTTCAACTACTGAAAAATATAAACACTATTCTTAGTACGTTATCTATACAAAAACAAGTGATGGATAGAATTTAACCCATAGACCGTAGCTTGCTGATTTGGACCAGTAAGTTCCAAATAATTATTACTTAAAATACAGCTCTTTGCCTTTTAAATATTTACTTAACATATTTGCCCTGGCTGGTGTGGCTCAATGGATTGAGTGAGCCTTCGAATCAAAGGGTAACCAGTTTGATCCCCACTCAGGGCAAATGCCTGGGTTGTGTGTCAGGTGTCCAGTAGGGGGCACACAAGAGGCAACCACACATTCATGTTTCTCTCCCTCTCTTTAAAAATAAATAAATAAAATTTTCAGAAAAAAAGAATCTTAAAAAACTGATTTTTATCTTTTAAAAATGAAAACATAGCCCTGGCTGGTATAGCTCAGTGGATTGAGCGTGGTTTGTGAACCCAGTGGTTGCCAGTTCGATTCCCAGTCAGGGCACATGCCTGGGTTGCAGGCCAGGTCCCCAGTGGATGCCACATGTGAGGTAACCACACATTGATGTTTGTCTCTCTCTTTCTCCCTCCCTTCCCCTCTCTCTAAAAATAAATACATAATATTTTTAAAAAATGAAGACATATTCCTCATAATCAAAATTTACAATTTGCAGCAAGTGTGACTTACGAAAAAGTTAAGAATTTCTAGGTCACATTGATTAAAACATCCTTTATTAAGCTGGAGGAAAAAAAACTGGATATTTATATACGAATGCTTTTAGCTTTACATACCACAGATGCTCCTCTGCCAGTCTGTGTACTACCAAGCCATGGCATGTTGATTGGAGTGCCAGGACTACTATGTGTATATGGGGTTGTACCTTGCACAGTGGTTAAATCATCAGGAGCATGTATAACCAAGAAATCTTCTGACCTACAAAGGAATGTCAATCAGAATGAAAGCAAACCATTTTTTTTAGTTCTCTATAACCGAAAGCTCTAACATACGACTTAGTTTTCACTTAAAATTAATTGGTTTTTGCCCTGGCCAGTGGCTCAGTTGGTTGGAGCACTGTCCTGTGGACCCAAAGGTCATGTGTTTGATTCCTGGTCCGGGCACATACTCAGGCACAGGTTTGATCCCCGGGTGGGGATGTTAGAGATGGTGGCCAATCCATGTTTCTCTCTCGCATTGATGTTTCTTTTTCGCTCTCTCCCATCCTCTCTTTAAAAGCAATGAAAAAAAAAAGTCCTCTGGTGAGGATTAAAAAATAAATTAAAAAAATAAAATTGTTTTCAGCTCTTATCTCAACAACTCATACACAATAACTTCATAGGCAAGTAATTTCAGATCCCTTCACTTATTCTCTTTCAAGCCTCAGTTACCTCCTTTAGAGCTCCTAACACCCTCCTCTTTACTCTTTAGCATGTCAGCTTCCAATTATAATCTAGAAATATTCCTTTAAAAAATCTTTTTAAAGTTAAAGTCCTATGGAATCATCATTCAAATTGCAAGGTTACTGAATAAAAACAAAATATAAGGATACCCTTTGGTTTCCATTTCTATATCATCATCTACCCAAGTATAGATCTGTGTGGCCAGAATTCCAGAAACATCCAGTTCTTGGACATCATGGCTTGAAGCAATTGCTATGCAGTTTCTATTTGCCTGAAAAAGAAATCATATGATAAGTTTTCAGTAATATAACACAAGATGTATATGAGCTACTTTGGAAAAAGAAAACTACAAAACAGCCTCAAGAGACAGTAATAGAATATACAGCATCCTTCCAAATGAATTATTTAAAAAATTAAATTTTGAGTGTAACAATCATTAGCTTGAGCTTGGAGAAATGTTTATGTTCTAATAATTTAAGAGCATCCAATAGAAAGCTAGCTATAAGTGGTAACGGATGTTCTACTTTATTTCTTCCAGCACTGCCTGTCTAGTATTACTAGAATGGTACAATCTCTTCAAGGTTTACACAGTTTAGAACTGGGGAGGGAGATGTTGATGAAGACAGGAGTCCCAGAAGGTAGAGAAAAATGAGGGAGAGAAGGAACACCAAAGTAAAGAAAGTGGTGAATTATTCAAATAAGATACCGTAGTATCACTTTCACCTAAAGCCTTTCTATCTTACGTAAGAAAAGCAGAATCTGGGAAAGAATCATAAAGTGCAGGGATAGGGAAAGGATGATAGAAGTATGCCAAAAAAGACCATAAATAAAAAGTTGGTCAGATTAAATATCTGTGAGTTAAAAATGTACATCTCTAACAAGAAAATGGAAAGATACTGACCACAAAGAGAAAAGAGGATTATGTAATTACGCAAAATGCTAATACAAACTAATTAGAAAAAAACCCTGAGACCCCAGAATGAAAAAACGATGTAACTAGACTGCTGGGAGATAATTCTTCCTGGGTCTCTTCAAATATCTTGACAGCAAGTCACTGACTGCCCTTTATTCTACAGCATTATCTCTAGGACTTTGATATAGCTAGCTATAGTCTCTCCCTCCAAAACAAAGGGCAGGAATGCTCACTATCATCGAAAAAGATTTGGGCTCCCTAAACTCAGTGTTTCTTTCCGGTAAATGCAAACCACTTTCTGTGCAGGTATTATCTGGCCCTCACCCTGTCACTTTGGAATTATAGCTTAGGAACCAACACAAAAATAGATACATGGCTATTACTTTTGCTACTAGAATTAAATTATCCTTTGTTTCTGGTCCAGGAGTCTTGTACCTTTTAACAGTATCCATTAAAATGTGAAAGCTAATTTGTTAGCTTATATGCAGGGGAATATCTCAGATCCTTCACAGTTTTTGATACATAATTCACAACTAAACAAATGGGGAAAGTTCAATCTCTTTGGCATTTTTAAATAATGCAATGCAAAGCAAAAGGTATTATTTCTCAGCTACAAATGTAACAAATCTGGAGGAATAAAAATTAAACAGGTACACTATTACACACTAAATGGCAGACTTTATATATGCAGGTGATTATTAATTACTAGTTGCTCATATACATCCCTCCCTCACAAAAAGTAAAATTCTAGTTTGTTTTATAGCACAGAACATTTAAAATCATATTTCCTTCAGGGGAAGGAAGGTACTTATTGGGTGCAGACAATAATTTTGTATTTGTATTTGACATGTATATACCATATTATAACATGAGAACTGCCTGGTTAAAGTCTGCTTCCAAAGCTGCCTGTCTTGATAAGAACTAGTCATTGTTCAGAGGAAGAGGTCTATGAGGGAAATGAGACAAGGATTCATAAAAAGATAGGGAATTTCAGGGGAAGTGGGGAAGGGTTTGAAGAAACTAGTATAAAGGACACATGGACAATAACAAGGAGGGGGGCAGGAGACGGGAGGGACATAGGGAGGGCTAGGGGGGTGGGCTGGGATGAGGGTAAAGGGCAGAAAACTGTACTTGAACAACAATTAAAATAAAAAAAAGATATGATAGAAAGACAAAGGAACTAGCTAGGAGAAATCAAAGAAAAGAGATGCATAGCACAGAAAGATAGAGAACCTATTGGGGAAAAGACTGTTGAATGGATGCCATAGGATATACATCTAACTAATATTTAAAACTTGTTTTTAGATTAGAAATACATGAAAAAGAATGTAAGAGGTTGGTCTGGAAAATGTCCAGCCATTGTTAACCTAACAAGAATGGTTTGCAAGACATTGACGTAACCTGGTAGCCAAGGACAGTGGACTGGAAACGCACATGCATGAACAATGACAACTTCACTGTACTAGTCAGCGGGGGCAGTAGAAGCTGGTGAGTGAGTATGTGTACTGCATGGCTGTCGCACTCAAAATGACGGAACAACTAGAGCAACAAATCTACATCAAATTTTGCATCAAATCTGAACATTCCTCTGCAGAAACTAAAGGTTGAAATTTGTCTTAATCATTTTTAAAAGGCTTTTGGGGACAATGCAATGAGTGTTGCACAAATAAAAGTGTCACACAAACACCTCAAAGATGGATGAGAATCTGTTGAAAGTGATCCACATTCTGGAAGGCCTGCAACAAGCAGAACACCTGAGAATGTTGAACGTGTATGGGTTACAATCCACAAAGATCAACGACTGACAGTGAGAACTAGAAGCTGATCTGTGGATTCCAAAAACTGCTGTGTCCGAGATTTTGATGCAGGATCTTGGCATGAAATATATTACAGCAAAACTTGTTCTGCAGCTTCTACTACCAGAGCAGAAGGAACATTGTGCTGTAGTTGCTAATGACTTGAATCAAACCACTACCAATGAAACAGATTCCCTCAGTAAGGTGATAACTGTGAGGGGGACTAAGGCGTCATTGTCCTAAGTATGGTGTCTTGTATCTTGTATCTTCTTAAATAAATGCCTCTATTTTTCCCTATTGCGTGGCTGGATACTTTCTGGACACACCTCATATACATCCTTTAATGAAAACAGAAGGAAATGAGAACTTCTAGAAATCACTATTAACTCTACGGTGAAGCGAATAGGTAAGTAGAAGAGGAAAATGATTGAGACAAATTTCAACCTAGTACCCCTGTACATAAGGCGACCTCTTCAGTGAGTAGCTCTAAGGAAGATGCTGAGCAGGAGGCTAAGGAATACAAAGTAAACACTCTAGTTGGACAGCTATTACAGCTGTAAGTCAAAGAGGGAGAATTCCTGAGTCGCATAGGCTTAAATTTGATCTCATATTAAGACCCATATTCAACATGTTCCAATAAAGAAAACAAAAAAAGTTTTATTTGGGTAACCCTTATAATGTGTTGTAGAAACTCTAAAGGTTATCACATATGTAAATACTTGATACTTCTCTCTGTATACTAATAAAACATTCTATCTGCTATATATGTAAACTAAAAAATTATCAAACAATATAGTCATTTTATAAAATAGAGAATTTATTCAGATTGCAATTTTAGGAGTGGGAAGCAGTTTGGGGGAAAAGAAATACTGATACCAAACAAACAAACAGAACAGGAAACACTCTCCAACTATAAATAGTTAATACCTGAAGAAGAGAAAAGTGCCTGTGTACTCACTTTATTAACAGCAAAGGCTGTGATGATATCAGACTCCTTATGAATAATTCTTGCTTTACCTCCAGGATATCCCAAATCTGCTTCTATCTAAATGGAGAAAAAGAAAATATAAAAATACAGTGATTTTAGTAATAGAAACAATATTAATCTGTCATTTAATATTTGCATAAATTATTTTCAGAAACTCTTCAGTTATTTCAAATGCAAAGGTACTATGTTACATGGTCATTATCCCCCAAACGAAATTTATTTTACAAGGAGAAGTTAATTTTTTCCAACTTGTTTTTTCACATAAGATAGTTGACATGTATAACATACAAGTACAACTTCATTAACTGCTTATGTTCCCAAGTTGAAATGAATTAACTTTAAAGGACCCAAACAATTTAACTATTAAAGTAGCACTTGTTAACCACATTTCTTAGTGTAATAATCCTTTGATAATGTTTTATAAATATTAAAAGATTAGATGGTAAATATTTTAGGTTTTGTGGACCGTGTGTCACTGCTACATATTCTTTTTTTAAAACAACCTTTATAACAATATAAAGGCCATTCTTAGCTCACAGCCTGTACAAGAACCGGTTGGATATGGCCTGCTGAATATAGTTTACTGAATCCTGATCTAAAATAATATTTAATTTATAAAAGAAAAACTTGAAACCCTAAAAGGCACAGTGGTCTGCCCAAGTCAGAAATCATTTTAGTAGCTGAGTAAACTATTAATTCAATGTACTTTAAATAAGAGAGATACATTGGACCTTATGCTAATTACAGAGGTATATGTAATATTTTTGAACTCAGGAGAGAATGCTGTATAAAATCATTATTTACTAAAATATTTACATAAATTTTTATTACCTCTGGGGAAAAGAGGAAGAAATTATTAAGATTTGGGAATGTTGCTTAATGTAAGATAATTTCATTTTATTTTATCCTCCCTAACCTTCAATCTTTAAAATCAATTACTATAAAATGGTTCACAACTTACTGTGAAGTACAGAATTAATGATTTGAAATTAGAATACAACAAATTTACTTCCTGCAAAATTTAGGTAAAATATCACCATTGCCCATCCATTATTTGACCACAGAACTGAGTAGGGTTAAGCGGTATTCTCAAAAATGGCAACTGATATGACCATGTAATTGCAAAGTTGAAAGAGAATTATAAATAACCAAACCAAAAGAGCTCTATGCAAACAACTCATAGTTACTGGATGTAAAGATGTCCAATATATTCTGATCTAAAATGCAATTTGATTACAAACATAAAGGAATTGCAGCGTTCGCTAAATATTTTGTTCTATTTGAGGGCTAACTTCTTTTCTAAGGAAAGTCCTTGCTCTGCTGAGACCCATTGACCAAGAGTGTAAAGAATAAGATTCTTCAATTTTATGACAAAATTCCAATTTAGTCACCTCTCTGCCTGGTATGTAAAACCCACTAAGTGTTCACCACTGGCTTCTGAAGAAATTAAAAATACAGAAAATTATATTTCCATGAAATACAGGGATATACTAATAATGGAGGGTAGGTGGGGTGGACAAAACAGTTTCACCTTCAGAGCTTCTTCAGACTTGGCACTTACTGGGGTGAAAGATCTTGCAGGCACGAAATTCAAAAAAGCTTCTTCACTGTGGAAATATACTCCTGTCCTCTCATCTAGATTTACTAAAACATTGTTTAATAGCCTGGGCCCAAGACGGCCTGTGTGAGAGTCAACTGGTGGGTGGATGGGGGTAGGAATGGTGTTTAGCATCTCAAGAGCTTATGTGTATTTAATTTTGAGAACAATCATAAGTGTTAGGAGATGAGATTAGAGAAGTAGGCAGGGTTTACTTTGGACAGAGTCTTAGAATCCATAATAAAGAATTCAGATTTTATTTTAAGGCTAGAAAGCCATTGGAGGGTTTTAATAATTGTAGGTGTTGTGAGGCAAAACGTAAGGCACATGTGAACAGTTCCCAAGAAACCACTTAAGAGGCTGCTACAGTAACTGAAGTCAGAGACAATGGGTTTGATTCGGGCAGCAGGAATGGCGGGATGACAAGTGGTTGGAATTAGGGTGAGTTTTGTTAAAAGGACTGAGATTACAATATAAATAAAAGAGATGAAGCTGTTTTCAGACCTGGTAGCTGGGTGAGTGAGGGTACCGTTCTGAGACAAAAGTGAAGGAAAGAGTGGGCTTGGGTTGGGATTAGGGGAAGACAGAAAATTCTGTTTTGACATTCAGGGGAGGTAACTATTAGGTTATATATGCAAGTCTGGAGTTTAGGAAATAAATGGGGGTAGTAAGACTTAAGAGTTATCAGACTATGGATAATATTTAAGCCATGAGATAACCCAAAGAGAAATAACAGGCTGCACACAGGTTTGTAGTCTAAAGTTGTAGGGTAACAGAATTTGCCACCCCAAGATATGTCTTCTTGGCATAAAAAATGTTTTAGGCTGATTAATTTTAAGAAACAGTAGACTTAGAAGGAGCTCTAAAACTCAAGTAGAAATTATCCTTTGTAAAAAATATTTACATTTGTAAAGGAAATCCCTATTAGTAAGTTTCTCCCTAGCTGTGTCAGAAAGAGCGTGATGACTTTGTCTCTAGAAATTCTTATCAACGCAAAAGACTTAAATCTGCATCCTGATAACCTCCTATAACTGACTCACCCACCCCCAATATCTTTTGTCTTCAGCTGAATGATATTTAAGGTGGTGGCTTCAGCCATTATGACAAATTACTCACTTTTCCTTGGTCTCCTGCATGTATACAGGAGGTATACAAGTTATTAAACTTTTGTTTGTTTTTCTCCTGTTAACCTGTCTTTTATTACAGGGATGTCTCAGCTAAGAAGCCGGAAGTATAGAGCGGAAGTTATTTTTCTCCCCCTACAGAGCAATAGACTATATCATAGAGTCTGGGTGTGTAGTCGGCTATATTTTTGAGGTTTGTGTTAATTACACTATGATGTTCATTCAGTGATGAAATTACATAATAATGCATTTCTCAGACTATATCTCTGTTGTTAAACTGTGCATGACTGTAGTAGCAAAAAAATAAAATAAAATAAAATAAAAGCACTTGACAAAACCCAACATCCTTTCTTCATTAAAAACTTTCAATGAGGTAGGAACAGAAAGAAACTTCCTTTACCTTATAAAAGGTATTTAACAACAACCCTATAGATAACCTGTTACTTAATGACAAAAAACTGAATTTTTCTCCCAAGATAAGAATGTCTGCTTTCACCGTTTATATTTAACATTAGAACTAGAAGTTCCAGCCAGTGCAATAATACAATGGGAATTAGCATAAAGATAAAACAAATAGATCAATGGTCCAAAATAGGATCCAGCAATAAATTTACACATATATGTCAAATGACTTTTTTTTAAAAAAAGGCAATTCAGTGAAAATTAATCTTTTCAACAAATAGTACTGGAACAATTGATATACCCACAATTAAAAGAGTAACTGTGATTCATACTTTGCATCATATAAAAAATTAACTCAAAGTGGGTAATAGATCTAATTGTAAAACTAAAATTATAAAATATAAGAAAATCTTTGTGACTTTAAGTGTGGCATAGATTTCTTAGATAGGACATCAGAAAGAAAATCCATATACAGAACGAATTCTGATGAGGTCCAATGTTTCAATTAAGAACTTCTGTAGTTTAAAGAAATGTAGAGAATGAAAAACAAGCAATTCACTAAGAGAAAATATAAGCAAATTGCTTATCATGTATAAAGGATTTGTATTTAGAATATAAAACAAATTGTTAAAACTCAATTAAGAAAACATACAACCTAATTAATATATACAAAATTGAAAAGATACTTCAACAAAAGTTATACAAAAGGAATTAAGCACATGATCTGATTCTTGATACAAATTAAACCACAATGAACTACTACTCCACACCTACTACAATGGCTAAAATAAAAGGCTGATGACCATACCAAGAGTCAGTGAGAATATGAAGCAACTGAGATTTCATACCCCGCTGCTGGGAATGTAAAACATTTCTACCACCCTGGAAAATACTTGAGCAGTTCCTTAAAATGTTAACCACGCACCCAGAATATAATCCAACTGTTCCACCCCTAACATTTACACAAGACAAAGAGACTTATGCATGAATATTCTAAGCAGTCTTATTTGAAATAGCTCCAAAATAGAAATAGCTTAAGTGTTCATCAACAGGTCAATGAATCAACAAATTCTGGTATAGCCATACAATGAATACACATCAGCAATAAAAAGAAATAAAATACTGAAAAATACAATACGGAAGAATCTCAAGAAAATTATATTGAGAAAGTACAAAGAAAGAAAGATATATTGTATAATTTCATTTATAAAAGTTCCAGAAAATGCAAATTATAACATCAGGTAACAAATTGGTAGTTGCCTCGAGAGAAAGGACAAAGGTGAGAGGGGAAAAAGCAAGGGATAAATTAAAGTTTTGGGGGTAGGGGATATATTAATTATCTTTTTTAAAAACATTGATTGATTGATTTGAGAAAGAGAGAGCAAGAGAGAGACAGAGAGAGACAGAGACAGCAACAGGACTTGCTCCTCTGCCCATCCATGCATTCCTTGGTTGCTTCTTCTATGTGCTCCGACCAGTTTCCAAACTCATAATCTGGTGTATTGGGACAATGTTCCAACCAACTGAGATACCTGGCCAATGCAGTTATATTAATTATCCTGATTGTGCTGATGGCTTTATCCATGTACAGATATGTGAAAATTCATCAAACTCTACTTTGATAAATACATGCAGTTATTTTAAGTCAGGTATAGATAATAAAGCTGTTTAAAATAAAATTGTCACACATGGCTTGAAAAACTCTAGCCAAAAAAAGGTTACAATGTTAACAAAACACAATGACTGACTTCCCATGTAGTGTGATGACTATAGTAATACAACATTCTAATTAACATTTTATAAACAGAGTCAAAACAAAAGTCTTTGGATAAGGATTCATGATAATGCACAGACTATAGTAATTAGTGATTAGTACAAGGCAAGGAATATTAACTAATTAAAAGTTTGATTTATATTCTCACAAAACTCCCAAAGGCCATTAAAATTTCCCAAGTATAGACTGCATATATTTATTTTGACAAGGTTTTGGTCACAATAAACATTTGACATTGAATCAGTCTTTTTTTTTTTTCATTTTATAGAATTCTCCTACTTTACCAAATATTTGGGAAAAAGAATATGAGGTGGGTTTTCACAGAGTTAAAACAAATTGTTTTTCACTTTGATGTTTTATTGTTTGTGCTTTTACAGATATCCTATTCCCCCCCGCTTGCCTGCCTCCACCTAGTCTGCCCCCAACTCCTACAGTCAATCCCCACAACCACTGTCTATGTCCATAGGTTCTTCATGTATGTTCTTTGGCTAATCCTCTCACCTTTTGAGAATTTTTTTCCCTAAAACTTACTCTGTTGAGATGGTCTTAAAAATCCAAAAGTGAAACACATGAATCATATATCAATCTAATAAAAGCTGTATTTGAATATATGATCACAGAACATTTGGTGGTTATTTTATGGTTGTGCAAATTCTCATCCTTAGTGCCATTATTCTCTACTACTATGAGTATTTACTATACACAAGGCAATGTACTATATTCTACTTTTTATCAGTAAAATAAATGCTATATAATAGTATTTGATATGTTTTAAGAAATTAAAATGAAAGACTTTTAACTTCAAAAGTGATACTTGCAAAAACAAAGTAATACTACTATAATTCCATAATGGCTATTGTAATTACATTTTATTAAGAACTTTAGCTGTATGTACTCAGAAAAATCTGTAGCCAAAACAAGATACATTCAACTCCTTTAAAATTGCATTCTCTTATTAATAAAATAGAAACAATGTTATGATTGCAATTTTAATTTGTAAAAATAAAAGAATAAATTGAGAGAATAGTAATTTAATTGTATTAGAAACAAAGTCTGATCCAAAATTAAATGAAAACACTTTGTTTTTCTTGTTAAAGAATGCAATTTCTAATTTCAGTTGAATGAGACTTTTGTACCTTATTGATGTTTGGCTTCTCCATCACAGAATTTTTGATGGTTTCACAGTTGTCCTCTAATGACTTCATCAAGAAAGAATAATAACATGACAAAGCGTAAAGACGAGAGGTAACATGCAAAATACGTGGGGTGTTTTTTTTTAATTAATTTTTAACCCAATTTACTAGAAAGCAACATTGGACTTAGTTATTATTCTTTAAATTTCATATACCTTAAAAGAAGAATGTGTGGGGTGAATAGTTAGGGATAAGGGGTTAGGAAAAACTTAAACCCTTAGAATTTATTAACAACCACTGTAAATTCTATTCTATCTCCTAAGAAATTTTTACTTATTGAACTTACTTTGAAATGTTGACATGAAAGCAAGATTGTGCTTGCTTCCAGTACTTTATATCACAAATATCAGAGCTACTGGTGCCAGAGTACGATCAACTGAAAATTAAAGCCATTGTTCTCTTACACAGTACTATGTCTTGTCTCAATTATGATATCTCACTCCTCATGAAAGCCTCTCTATTAAAACAATTTGACTGATAGGTTTCTAATTCTCTCCTTGATTAATTTAGCCAGAAATACTCAATAAACTGTTTAGAGGCACACATGCTTCTTCTTGTTCATTTGTGAATAATAAAAGTATACTTATTTTTTATTAATTCAGTATATGTGTATCCATAAACATATTAATATTATACTATAAAGCTGTGATTTAGAAGTGTAGAGTCTCTCTTTTTTAAAAATTAATTTATTGGTGTGACACTGCTTAATAAAATTGTTTCAGGCACACATGCTTCTTAAAAAGGGATATTAGCACTACTTAGAGAAAGAGCTGGTTCAAGACCTTCAGTTTTTCTCAGAAAATGAAAGAAAACAGAAATAGAAATTAGGGACAAGATGATAGCTGCCAAGCATGTTTTTTTTTTTTTTTTGGTCAGGAAAAATTCAGATGTAATCTGTTTGCAGCTATCTTCACTTAATTTCCAAATACATACAGATAAGCAAGACCTTCTGTTTTACAGATGCATGTATCGGTAAACTACATTATGTAGGAAAAGATAGATCTGAAGATATACCAGAATTTTAACATCAGATGAAAGAAAACAGCAACACTTTGAAAATATTCTCCATCATCTCCCATCCAAAATATATGATTTATCATGTATCTATTTCCTAATCACCTGAAAAATCAGAGTGATTTGAACTTAACTATTTAAGTATAATCATTATTTTATTATTTTTTTAAAAAAGGGAATGCAGGTAATATTGTTAATAACAAAAATAGGCTAGTCAACATTTCAGTAAAGATTAAATAATTTTATACCAATTCTGTAAAGTTCACATTTTATTTTGTTCTGTCCAATCTACATTTAACTATAGAAAATTTTCCTTTTTATATTTCCTTTATCAAAATGTCCCTACCTTTAAAAGTATCGCCTCAAGAATAAAACACAAAGTGGTAACCCAGCATTTCTAATAACTACCATTAATCAAGTTTTAAATAAGTTAAATGTACTAGTTAAAACATTGCAAAATAAAATTTATTATACTCATTTTGCAGAAAAAATAAAATAAAATAGGGAGAAAATACAGGATCCAGCAGAAGTAAGGCCTGCTTGAGTGTGGTTGGTAGGGTAATAATATAGGTATAATAATGTTTAATTTGAACATTTCACCTAAAATGTCATATGGTGTGCTTGAGTGTGATATTGTTATGTTACAGAATTATATGCTTATGATTTTGTAATAAAAAATTTTCTAATAAAAATGTGGCATCATTTGTGCCAGATCCTGTATTTAGCTTACTATAAAGTTTTTAGTCCAACATTGATATTACTGCTTTTGATTAAAATAATTATAATACAAAAATAATTTTACTCATTTATCTGCTATTCTACCTTACTCATTCTGCCTTCATTATGTCATTCTACTCCCTGAATTCTAACTAAACAATTTAGTTGTAAAACAGTCTTTTGTTTTGAGAACTACTTCATTTCCCAAATACACTAAATATATTAGAGGTAGAGAAATGTTTTTTTATTTTTACAACTATATTAATCAAATATGACAATGTTTTTAAAAAAAATAACTTAGTACTTGTTCTGCCAAATGTGTATATTCATATAACAAGGTACATTAGAGAAACCAAAGAAGTAACAAGCACAGTAAATTTTTTTTTTAACATCAATGTGTGACAGAAACATCGACTGGTTGTCTCTTGCATGCACCCCAGCCAGGGACTGGGCCTGCCACCCAGGCATGTGCCCTGACCTGGAATTGAACCAGCAACCTTTTGCTTTGCAGGACAACTGAGCAACGCCAGTCAGGGCTCACATGCTTTCTATACAGAGCAATGCAGCAGTGCTTTATACATTATTGTCAGGATGCTTTAACTTATAATAAATTATTTAGGCAAAGATATAATAAGTAATATTACCTCACCAGTAAACATACGCTAATTAGTTTGACACTCTTATTCATTTTTATAATTTTATTCATCCAAAAATCTGCTTAAATTGTTTTAATGGTACTTCATCTACTAAATAAGATATATATTACTTAAGGTTATATAGAAATACTTCCATTTGTATTGTATCTACTGTATTTATTATTTGCTTATTCAATGTTACACTAAAGTGTACATGTCAATAGTCTTCAAAGTTAGGAAAAACATTATATATTGTTTCCTTGCTTGGCTAATCAAATATGTTTATATAAACAGGCAAATACTAATTAAGAGCATGTGCAATTAATTGCCTCTTATAAATTAGTGCTTAAACTGAGAGACAATGAAATATATGTAATTATCCTTTTCTTCAATGAGGTTAGATTTTTTCCTTTTTTTCGATGAGGTTGCTCTGTGCTAACTTGTCTATTAAGAAGCCATTCTATTTCCTAATTTACCCAATTGAAATAACTTCCTTTTTTCCTTTCACATCAAAAGATGTACAAAGCTTATTGTCAGACTACTTCAGTGCATCTCAAAATCTTATCTACAGACCAGTAGCCAGTTCTGAACTCTTTGTTACTGGTCCATGAGAAGATAAGGAATTAACTGTATCACTAAATCCACTGTTTAGCTTACCTGATATTTTTTAATAGCAAAATTGTCTCGATGAAGGAAACAAAATGTTAATTTACATTCAGATGCAAGTTCCCCATATCATCAAACTGAATCTTTTTAGTAGCACTGAACTGAGAAAAATAATCATTATAATTATAATATTAAGGTGTAATCAACCAGTTAAAGTATTATTATAGACTTTGTAAAATTTAATTAAGAAGCAAAATCAATAGGGTAAAAAGAAAATGTACATTTTTGACATGTTTTCAGTATATAAACTTAATGTCAATTAAATTTCTAAGGAAAACTTCTTTTAACTGTTACATAAAATCATGGGAACTTTCTACTTTTTCTCTTAAACTGGTGATCATGACAGTTCAAAACAAGAAACAAAGATAGGGAATCTTAAACAATATATACCTTTTGGGGGAAAAAGGTCCCAAATACATCTGAATTAGTTACTTTAAATAAAATAGATTTAAGAAAATACTGACCCTCTCTTTCCTTTTCAATCATTTTTCTATACATTAACTGCATAAGATATGCTTATGATAAAAAAATGAGTCTATACAAGTAACTTATTCTCCATGGTTATACAATACAAAAGACTTCAATAATAAAATAATAAACAGGATTTAACTTATACAAACCTCATTTAGACACCTTTTCTTTGTGAATATATTTCGGATAAAGGTTTCCTGAATTTCTTCTTGTTTCACCAAGTACTGCCAAAGTCTCTTTACAGACAGCGCCAGGTTGTGTTTGGACCTAGAGAGACAGTATATTTAATTATACACTCCAGAGATTTCTGATTAACTTGACCACACTTCCTTGGTATTATATAAATGTTTATAATAATAATTAACTAGAATCAGACCAGATCATTTAGGGCTTCAATCAGCAAACTTTTTCTTAAAGGACTGCATACTAAATATTACAGGCTTTGTAGGCCAGATGGTCTCTCCTACAATTACTCAACTCTGCCAATGAAATGGAAAAGGAGCCAGAGATGATACTAAAATGAAAGGTTGTAGCTGCCATTCAATAAAACTTTATAATGTAGGATGAGTGGTGAATTTGGCCCTGGAGGCTGCAGTTTGCTGACCTTTAACCTAGGAATATAATAATTATGCTCCCTAAAAAAGATCTACAAGCAGAGCTATTCCAAGTGTTATCTATGAATACATACCAGTCCAAGAAGTCTGTCACTGATGTGCATGAGGTAAGAGCTTGTGAAAAAACATGTAAATGAACTATGTTATTAAGTAACTAAATACATTGTTGAGTTCAGTTAATATTTTTTATAGCAAGACTTTGATGAAGCAAGCACTGTACTGTTTTACTTTTTGGTGCACTTCACTCCTCAAACAGCAAATCTGTTTGCTAACTGGCTATTTTGAACAGCACTGCTTGAGGGTGGGTCCTAGTAAACTATCAGTCTGCCTTTCATTTTTGAAAATAAAGTTTATCAGATCACATCCATGCACATTCATTTACTGCTTATTGTCCACAGTTGCTTTCACTCTACAATGGCAAGGTTGAATAGTTGCCACAGGGTTAATAAAGCCTCCAAAGCCTATAATATTTACTTATTTGGACTTTTGAAGAAAATGTTTACAAATCTTTGGACTAAAATATGCACCACACAAAGCAACAGATATGAGCGTAGAACAGCAAATTAAACATAAAAGGACTTAATTTTTTTTTTGTTTAAATGCTACCAGAAAACATTCTGATGTAGTTAAAAAACAGTATCCAGAGGAAAACCTACTTGAAAGGAGTATTTGTAGGTTCCAGCAAAGCTTTGTGGCGGAGAATTGCAGGACCTGCAGATGAACTATCTTCAGAAATATGACTTGCAATATAGTTTTGAGGTGGCCCACCATGGATTTCAAGTCGTCGGAGAAGAACTTGCTCCCAACATTGAAGAGTTTTTAGAACTGCATGACAAAGTGGTGAACAAACAGGGAGCTCTAAAACAAGAAAAAAAAAATTGATCCGCATTCATCTTCTGCAGTAAATTGTAAGTATGACTGAGATATTAACACACATTTTGGCAGAGATGTGAAGAGAGGAAGGCATAGAAATCTAGAGAACTAAAAAAGGAATGTCATAAATCTGTGTAACCTTTCAACATAATTAGGTGGCCAAGGACGAAAGAAAATAAGGGCATTTAAACTGAAATTACATTAGAGCTTTACTACTAGTACTTTGAATAGTATTTATGACATGATTTAAATGACTGCTATGTCAATCACTGCTTTTGACTTTAAAATGAAAAAAAGTACCTGAATATTATAAAAGTATATCTGGGAAGAAAATTAATTGCTTTAAACCTTTGTATCAGTCCAATTTCTGCATGGCATATAACTAAGGTTTGCTTAGAAAATAAAATAATACACAAAAGTTTTAAAAAGTTACATAATAATATGAAACTCAGTACTTTCCAGTTCCACACTTCCATACTCTTGAATCCTAACCTAAACCTCAAATTTCAGTGATTCCTCCTATTTACCTATGAAAATCTAAATATGCTTGTACTGTGAATTCTTGATTTTAGAACTGATCTTCTGATATACTACTGTGGAATATGAGAATAAACTCCTCTCTCCATCATTCTAATATAAGCACATAATTTTTGTTACATTGGTATTTTAATCTTTACTTTTTAATATTTATATTTAAATATAGATGACAGCCGAATCATCTGGTATACTATCATGCACTTTTGTTTCCTGTACAAGTGTTTCCTCCCTTGGAGTTAATAATCACTAAGTTTTGCATTTACTTAGTTTTCTATGTGTCTACCACTATAAAATCTCTCAATACCTCGGCTATAGCTATAAATACAGTCTCAATACACTCAATCATTTCAGGTTCACATCCCCTGCTTTCTTGGATATTGTCCTCCTAAGAGCACCTAACAATATGATACATATTATTTACAGACAGATGGTTTGGTTAACAGAAATTTATCTTCTATCATAGGACGTTATTAGACTTTTCTCCATTATTTGAAAAAAATACAAAATAGTAAATCAAAAGCAATGACTATTAATTCCTGTTAAATTACCTGCAAGATCATGACCCGCAAAGGGATAGAAAGTCTTCAAATTGTTGAGCACCAACTGCACCATTGCCAAGCGCATCAATGACCAACTAAAAATAAAGCAAGAGACCTGTTAGATATTTATTTAGGGATTTAGAAGAGTACACCACCACTCTCTGACTCAATGATTCCACTACTAGTAACTTACCCAGAATATATACATCCAAAAAAACAAACAAAAAATGTGCATGCAGCTACTCACATATACATTATCTACAATAGCACAGACTGTCATTTTACTCTTCATAGTTTTGACTTTCTTCTTTTTCTAAGTCCCTTTAACATTTCATATAATAATGGCTTGGTGATGATGAACTCCTTTAACTTGACCTTATCTGGGAAGCATTTTATCTGCCCTTCCATTCTAAATGAAAGCTTTGCTGGATAGAGTAATCTTAGATGTAGGTCCTTAAAAATTTATATTCTTCTATCAGACCACTAACAGACCATGTTTTAAATTTTTGTTTTATCTCAAATATACCTTTCAGATATAATTAATATATTAATAAAAGCAAGATAACAAACATAACATCACTCCTACATGTAAGAATAATGCTCACTGAGGGTGAACATTTTACACATTTATGATTTTTATCACATGTGGAAGTCATTTTTTAAACATTAATCAGTGATGTTAGAATACTAATGTTTTACCAAAAAGACATATTTTCTAGGCTGAAACAGTAGGGTTTATTTATATCAGGGTGCAAAAATCAAGGAATAATGTAACTGTAGTATCTGTGAAGACAGATAAAAAGTATAGGTCATCCATTCATGGAAAATAAAAAAATTAACTGTGGAATTATAGTTAAGTAAAGGAATTTACCAATTTCATCTAAAGAAGTCTGAATTATAGTATGTTTTAATTCCTAAGCCTGTAATTTCACATGCATTATTTAAAAAACATTATATATAACATTATATATAAGCTTTTTTTAAAAAAAAGCTTAAAATTAAGTAGTCCATACCTGTATGAATTTGAATTAGAATGCTCTTGGAGATGGAAATCTGAATCTAAAACATCATCATCATCATTGTCATCACTGTCCAGACTTTCCTCAGAATCATATTCTCCTCTACTTAGGGAAGGGGGTAGAAAAGGCTAAAATGAAAAAGATACAGAATTTACCATTCAATTTTCTGATTTAATCCATTTAATTAACATAGTCCAATATTAGCAATTTATCCCATTATTGCATACTTCATTATAAGAAGTGGAACCAGCAATTGGATGCTGTTTTTTTTTTTAACATTATATGCCTTTGACATCACTTTACACAATTCCCTCACTTATTCATCCACTCAACAAAAAAATTTATCAAGTATCTATTGTGTTAAAAAGCATACTTGAGCCCTTGGTGGTGTTGCTCAGAGGATTGAGTGGCGGCCTGGGAACCAAAGGGTTTGCCAATTCAAGTCCCAGACTAGAGAACATGCCTGGGTTTTGGGCCAGGTCCCCAGTAGAGGGTGCATAAGAGCCAACCGCATATTGATGTTGCTCTCCCTTTCTTTCTCACTCCCGTCCCCTCTCTAAAAACAAGTAAAATTAAAAAGATTTTAAAAATAAGTACAAAGCATAGTTGATATAAAAAATTTTAAGACATGGACTTCCGGCCAAGATGGAGGCATAGGTGGAAACACCGTGTGTCCTTGCACAACCAAAATTAAGGACAACAAAGGTTTAGAAATAAAAACACAACCAGAACAGACAGAAAATTGAACTGTATGGAAGTCCCACAACCATTCATCCAGACTGGTAAGAGGGGCGGAGGGGGCAGCCGGCAGAGAGGGCCGTGGCAGGAAAAAGCCATGGCTGGCAGACCCCGGGTGAGGGGAGGAAATGAGCAGACCCAGTGAGGTAGCAAGGCTGCTGGCTGATTGTGGTCACACATTCATGTGCAGATAAACCAGGCAAAAACAGGCAGCAAGACAGATAGTGCAACCCAGGGCCCCAGCGATGCGAAATAAAGCCTAAAAGCACCAACTGAAAACACTTGTGGGGGCAGAGGTGCGGGAAGAGACTCCCAGCCTCACAGGAGAGTTTGTTGGAGAGACCCACAAGGTCCTAGAACGTACACAAGCCCACCCACCTGGGAACCAGCACCAGAAGGGCACAATTTGCTTGTGGAAAGAATAGTAAACTAGTATTTATTTTGTACACTGTAATTAAAGTATTAGAAACATTGAGAATTAAAGTGTCTTTTTTGTAAAAAATTCATCGACTACTTTGAATAGCACTTGCCGCCTTCTAACTGTATAATTAAGGACTCAAAGCAAGCATCTTTTCTAATCCTTGGCAAATTGGCATACTCCTACCTAAGTCTGTATCAGCTTCCAACATTTTATGCTTTGTGCTTTCAATGTTGCGAAATATGACCCAGAGTTCCTTTAACTGGAAGGTTTTTTTCTTCTAATATCACTCTCTGGAACATCTTCACCCTTTTGTCATGCTTCCCTCATTTATGTCGATAAGTTGGCCTTCGCTAGTTTGCTCTGGCTGCACATCTACAGTCTCTTGAATGACAGCAATGTCAATAATCCTAAAGCTAGCTAATTTTTCTATAACTTTACATTTGATGTGAATTTCACTTCCAGTACTTTCACTTTTTGTTTTTGAAGCACTTTTAGCAGTGTTAGCCAATCCCCTCTTCAAATTATCCAATTTTATAAAATATCACTTGTGTTTATCCTGGGAGACAAGGAGGCAGGATACCACCCCTTTTCCTGACCATTATGAACTGAATAACAGGCACTAAATGACCAGTCACTGTCAGGCTTTGGAAGAATTACTGTGATTAGTCTCTAATCATGAAGGACATCTGTTAATTTTCATTGTAATTTGTGGACTGAAAAGCTAGCAGGGAACTTTGTACTTTATGCAATTACTGATTTTTAATATACTGTGATAAATTTAAACTTGAACCATGTTGATGACAGACTGATGTTATTTAATTAAAAGTGGTAAAAGAAATTTGTATATATTGGAACAATGTAGTACTGCCTGTAGTATAGAAAAGGAATAAAAATATAGATGGCACATGAACTTACAGTCTTGATTCCTTAATTACTAACCGGTATTGTACACTGGCATTAAGGTGTTGACCAATTTATCTTTTCACCCTAATGAGAACTTTATGTAAAATGCAAAAATCATAATTTATCTAAGAACTCTCTTAAAAACTGGTTGGAAATATAGACAAACTATTTTAAGGCATGCTTTTTGGTAATATGGCCTGATAAAATGGAAATTTTCTAAACCAGGGTGGGAAAATATTTGGAAGCACCAATAATTATACTTATTTTAAATACTTTTATTTCCAGTTAACACATAAATATTGATCTGGACAGCACTTTTATTACCTTGGCTATGAAATAGTCCCAGATACTGAGCTCAGGTGGGATGAACTTCTCTTTGACTCTCAGCGACTCCTGGCTTACTGGTGGTGAGGAAGAGGTTGGTGGGACAGATTCTCTGCCAGACATTTTTGATGGCTTAAATAGTTTAGTCTGTTTCTCTCCTTCTTCCACTAGTGAAGAAACTAGTAATAACAAAGTAAAGTATTACAAAATAAGTACAATTTTCATTATATAAGATCTAAGGCTAACTACAAGCAAAAACACCACACAATTAAGAATCTTATTATGATAGTAAGAAAAAAATAGATAGAATGAGACAAAAATGACCTTGTATAGCTATCTCTGCTTTTATCTCACTCTTTAAATGTTGACTTATAGGATGTAACATCTGCTTATAAATGAGCCCACAATTTAGCTTAGACCATGACAGAAAATTATCTACAATGCTCTATTTTGATTTTTAAGAATATCATGATGAAGCCCTGACTGGTGTGGCTCGGTTGGGCATCGTCCCACAAAGCAAAGGGTCACTGGTTCCTGATGGGGCACATACTTGAGCTGCAGATGTGGTATCAGCTGGGGAATGTGTGTGGGACAATGGATGGATGTTTCTCTCTTACATCAATCTTTCACTCCCCCTTTCCCTCTCTCTGGGTTGAATAAATAAGATCTTAAGAAAAAAAAGAATATCATGGAGTCAATGTAAGTTAAAGGCAACAACTCATGAGATTCTTCAGTACCACTGGCCTTTTAGCTACATATAAAACTACATTTTCACTGAAAATATTTTAAAAATTCAAACACAGAAGTACTTAATTAAACTGATTTAGACTTTTAGAAATAGTTTCAAGATGGAATTTTCTAGTCAATGGAATAACAGAGACATAGAAAATGTAATCTTTGTTGTTTTAACTTCTAAACATTTAACAGTATTCTTTTAGTATTTTACCTTAGAATATTAAGGGTATTAGCATATGAGAACAAGTTATACAATCTTTAATTAACACTAAATCACAGGATACAAATCACCAATAGAGAATCAAGGATCCCAGACATAGGCATGGTCTGATAGGCAAACAACTCAACATTAAGGCACATCAATATTCTCCTTCAATGGTTTCAGTGAGAATTTACTTACCTCCCAAATGAATACAATAATTATGCTGTAATAGATTTTGATTATTTGAAGCTACTCAGCCTGCATAAACACCATGCTCATGCATTGTATCAAGCAATAGCCAAGATGAGATTAACAGAAAAAATTTAGTTATTTCAGAAAAAGGAAACTAAACTGAATAAAATTAATATCCTAAGAGTTTGTTAAAAAATGGTATGATTATTAAATAATCTTTCAAAGATTTTAAAAGGAATTGTCAAATTAAATGTGTTAATTTTTTGTTCTATTAGTAATTAATAACCAACAATCATGTTTCCAATATACTTGCTGCATCCATTTATATATGTTTTAAAACTTAACTAGTGGTTTTTCCAAATTCTCATTATGTAGAATATTCATAATATAAAGGTATTTTTTAACCTTTCAAATAATTACTGTTATGATTTAAGATAAATTTATCATTTAACTTTTTTTAAATTTTTTTTATTTTAATTGTTTTTCAGTACAGTTTTCTGTTATCATTTAACTTTAACACTACTATTTTGGCTTTGTTTTTAGATTATTAGTAGGTTTCATAAAAGCTTGGGGATCTCTGAAAAATAAAACCTGCAAACAATGTTAAATTAATACCTTTTGTCTAGATTGCTATGTTATAAAAATGTAGAGTTTTTAAAGCAAAACATCAGAGGTTATTTAAAGTGAGAAATCATTTGAAAGTATAGTCTGTGAATTCAGACACGTGACATGAAAATAAGAGATTAACCACACTTGGGGGAAATATTTAAAATTACAGACCCAATGCCAGAATTATAAATCTATTTATAAAAATACTATTGATAAACAAGGACAATAGAGGGAAAATGGCAAACGGGTGCACAGCACTGACTGCTATATTACTTGAAATGCTGTCAATCAAATATCTGAGTGATACCTTCCAGCAAACAAATGATCCATAACTTGTCATTAGGGTAGATGCTTCCTCTTCTCCCTCAAACTGCAGCAAGACCTACGATAATTTTATGCTTAAACCACATTGAGTTAGAGTGGTCATGAAGCTTAGGGGCAGCAATAGTGATTATTTAGCCATTGGGTACTCACTGCTTGTTTTGAAAATGCTATTAATTAAACATCAAAATCTTCTGCTACTCCTTGAGGAAAAAATGATTTTACTGTTCCAGTATTGATGGGGTAAATGGGTACTTTACTAGTAATAAAATAAAAATCAGAATTAGGGAGAAATGAAAAGAAATTTGAGACATAGAGCTTATGGACTATAAGGAGCATGAATAAGTAAGATGGTAGGTAAAGAAAAACTGAAGTATATGTGGGAAGAAGGAGAGAATTATATATTGACATGAATTAAAAAATAAAATTCTTAGCTGCTTGAGATTCACAGAATGTATTTCTTAAAAGTGGGCTTCCATGTCAAGATTGTGGACTGAACATGCAAATATACCTTCCTTCCCCTGTAAGAAGCTGTATCCTCATCCCTAGCATGTTTTGAAGTAGTTTTGTTAGAATGATGGAAGTAACACCCTAAAGAATTCAAAACAGAATAGAGAGTGGTTGAGGCTACACATAAGGAAAGGACATGGGAGGTACGAAAGAGTGAGAAAGACAATGTTTTTATCCTTAAGTTCTTCTGTACTGCTGGATTTGTTACCACACACTTCCATTGCTTTCATTAAAATTAAAACATAAGAAGAGAAGGGCTGAAAAGTTATCACTTATTTTTTTCAGTTTATCATTTTCAATCAGACACAACAGCCCTGGCCAGGTGGCTCAGATGGTTGGAGCATGGACCCTTACACCAAAAGATTGCTGGTTTGATCTCAGGTCAGGGCATGTACCTAGATTATGAGTTTGATCCCCAATAGGGGTGTACAGGAGGCAATTGATCAATGTTTCTCTCTTTCTCTTTCTCTCCAAAATCAATAAATATATCCCAAGGTGAGGATTAAATAAATAAATAAATAAAAGAAAATTTATATTCTCAACCATTTTAAACCAGACACAACAGCACTGGCCAGGTGGCTCAGTTGGTTGGAGTATTGTCCCATACAACAAAACGTTGCAGGTTCGATCCCCATCAGGGCACATAACTAGGTTGCTGTTCGATACCTGATCTGGGCACATACAGGAGGCAACCAATCAATGTTTCTCTCTCACATCCATGTCCCTCTCTCTCAAATCAATAAATATCCTTAGGTGAGGATTAGGAAAAAAAAAGACTTCAAAGTAACACACAGAACAACCTCATTCTCCACTTCTCAGTCTAAGGCACCCTTATCCATGGGGCTAATCCTAAGTATGCCACAGTGTGCATAAAGCCTCAGGAGGCATATGCCCTAGACCTTCAATTTTAGCTGCAATTTTCTTCCTTTTTTGGGAGGAGGGGAAAGTAAATAACTGATGATTTAAAACATTTTTTTCTATTTTTTGTTTTAATTGTTGTTCAAATACAGTTTTCTGCCTTTCACCCCCATCCCAGCCCACCCCCCCAGTCCTCCCCACTAAAACATTTTACATTGAAAGCAGGAGATATTGAGAAGATAAAAATCATGTAAGTTTAAGGTAAAATACATAATGGGGGGAAAGGGGGAGGGGTTGTCATGGAACATATAAAAAGGACACATGGACAAAACCAAAGAGGGGGTAAGATCAAGGGTGGGAGGTGGGGATGGCTGGGGTAGGGGAACGGTGGGGGGAAAATGGAGACAACTGTACTTGAACAACAATAAAAATTTTTTTAATAAAAAAAAGAAATGCAAAAATAAAAGGATAAAATAGATTTCAAATCCACTTCTTCCCTTCAGCAAGGTAATTCAGTCTAAGAGGTCTCCTAAGAAGAATATATTCTTTCTCCTTTTTCATTAGGGGTGTGTGAACTACAAATGTGTATGAACACAAATTAAATATAAAAGAAATTCTCAAAATGATATATGAAACCTGATTTTACAGGTAAATTTCAAAGATTCCTAAAAGGAAAAGACAAAATCAGAAGATTAAATAAGCAGTGAATTTAAGGTGCTTCTTAATCCTCAAAGAATAAAATTAATGATAAAATAAAACCTGATGACATTATTCAGATTTTACAAAGACTGTTTGACTCTCAAGGTCTTCCTAGGATCATTACTTCACACGGTACCTTGCACCTGCTTCATAAACAGCTATAAAAATGAACTGATGAATATCTTAATAGAAGGTAGTGATCTGTTTCCAAATCACAGAGCAAGGTGGTCTCCAAGGTAGTTGGTGTTCAAAATGATTCATTGAAATGTGGAAGGAAAATATTACAATTTCTATTTAGATTTATTTTTTAATAAGTAGATGAGGGAAGGGAAAAAAGGAGGAAAAAAGGGATTTCACAACAATGTAAATGTACTTATCACTACTGAACTGTACACAAATGGTCACACACAAGGGGAGAGAGAAAGGAACAGAAGAGCAGCAGAGAAGAAAGGGAAGGGGTGCAGGGAAAGGAGAAGGCACAGGGGAAGAGAGAAGAGAAAGGGCTGGGAGAGAGAAAGGAGGAGGGAAGAGGAAGAAGAAAGTAAGAATTGTCATTGTTTAGTATCTGCATCATAAATGGTACATGTTATTTATTAAAAAATGTACACATACTGGGGTTTTGCTCAGCATGTTTCATGGATAGGTAACTGCCCTAGAGCACTACTTTTCAAGCACCCTGCTGGCTACAGTATGGATCTGTAAGATTTCAGCCCGAACTAAACAGACTTACTAAAAATTTGAATGTAATACACACACACAAAAGAAAATATTACTCAGGTGTAAAAAGGGAGGAAATCCTGTGACATGTTACAACACAGATGAGCCTTGAGGAGATTATGCAAGATGATAGGAGAGTCACAAAAACCAAATACTTAAGACTCCCTTATATGAGGTACCAAAAGTAGTTAAACTCAGAGAAACAGAAAGTAGAATGGTGGTTACCGGGGGATGGAGGAAAAGGAAAAGGGGGAGGTGTTGTATAATGGGTATAATTTTCAAATTTGTAAAATGAAAAAGTTCTGGAGATTTGTTTCACAACAATGTAAATGTATTTATCACTATTGAACTGTACACAAATGGTTAAGATAGTATATTTTATGTGTTTCTGACCACAAAAATTATAATAAAGAAAATACATTAAAGCTATTTCATTGCAGCATTTAGCACTGCTAGAAGTATTAGAAAATGGGGCTGGACACAGAGATCACATGCTCAGTCTCAGAAACAGTGATGGAGTCTTGGTGAGAGCTGAGATGTTTCATAAAAGGATATTTATCTATAAATTTTACACATGTGCATTTCTTAGTGTTCCTTTTATCTTCTACGCTTTCTCTACCCTTATTATATAAGAATTTGCCTTCCCTAGTAGTTATGAAATGAATATAATGGTTTTTAAATTTAAAAATTTTTATTATGTGGTCTTCAATGAAAAGTCTGGCAAAGGACTCTAACCAAAAATGTACTCCCTTTTCCAGTAAAACTAATTATTTTGCAGTATAGCAGACAATTAAGTATTTGGCATATTCAATTATATTCTAAATAGTTTGTTTTGTTTTATATTTTAAATATGCTGATGTCTTACTTTTTCTGGTTAAGAAAGTTTGCTAGTTTGCTAAAGGAATAATAGCAATAATATGTATAATCATTAAATACTGAATACAGAACTTTTATTTTATACAAGTTTAAAAGGGGAAAAAATATCTGAATATTCTGATCTGTATTTAACATAAATAATCAAATGCCAAAAATACACTTTAAAATGTCTAGAACATCATTAGCATTCTCATCGTTAAACAAAAAGACATGCTTACCACAAATACTCATTTTATATTTCATTCTCTATTTGGAGACATAAAAAATCATTACTGTAAATTTGTTAAGATAAAAAATTCACAGTTCTTATAACTGCAAATATTATCACAAGATGCAATAAAATCTCTTAAAATATTTTAATTTGCAATGTAATATGCAATGAAAAGCAAAAGTATGGATTTCTAACTGTTAACAGAAAAAAGGTACTTTTTTGAAAATTCCTATTGCTTAGTTGGTCTATTTTAAAAATTTGATCATAATAATAAAATAATTCAGAACTCCATGAACATTCACCTGCACTAAAGTTTAAATTAACTAGAAAATAATAAATCCTTCATTTACATTGAATGGAGAGTTCACAATGCAAATTAAATTTAATTAAAAATAAATTAATGATTTATCTACAGTAACATGTTTGTTAAGAATTCTGACATGCCAAGCTAACATCTAATAAAAAATCATCTATTGTTTTCTTATATTACAAATCTTAAGTCATAGTTAAATTTTATGTTGCTAAAAGAATTAGTACATTGACTATATAATAAACATGTATAGAGAGACATAATTTAGTTCATTAGACCATTATTTTAAAGAAAATTAAAATGAGAATAAATACCAGAACAAGGAAACAGTGACTTTTAAATTCCTCTCAAAGTACTATGTTTATGACAACACTTTCTAAAAGATTTTTAGGGGTTCCATGTAACTATTTCATTTTTAATGTACAATACTTTGACACTGATTAGGTTGTCAGAAAAATGAAATACTCTAGACTAGTAAGTTTTCCTTTGGCCGAATTTAAATAGTAAAAACTAAAAAAATACGTATTAATGTTGGCTGCAATCAGATCAACTTTTCTAAAACATTATTTTATACCCTTGATCAACAACATATACTGAATACATGTGCAATTAGATTCTTGGCACATTACAGTTATGTTTAGTAGTAACTCAAACATGCAGGGCTGCTTATTTACAACCTAAAATTTATTAGACTGCTTTGCTACTTTAGTTGGTAAGCTTTCAGTACATAACATTACTTTCAAAAGTGAAGATTTCAGAACTCTGCCCGATCTTGAAAGCCTCTCCTAACCTTATTTCTCATCTTGGTTGACTTTCTGTTCTCAGATTTTCTCTATCCAACGTCAGAGGATCCGCTTTACAGGACTGCTGCTTCTAATTACTCTAACTGCCTTCACTATCTAATGTCTACACTTCTTCCTCTTTTTTTCTGTTTCTTTTTCTCTGTTTCTGTTTTTCTCTCTCTCTCCCCCCTCCTCTTCCCTCCCTCCTTCTCCCTCCCTCCCTCCTTCTCTCTCTCTCCATTTCTTTCTACCTGCTCTTTCTCAAACTAGATCAGTTTTGGAACTATCAGACCTTTGGCTTCACCATTCAGTGAGTGTACTCCTATTTTCTGGTTAGCAAATTGATGAATCATATAATTCATGTTTTCAGTAAATGCTCCTTTAGTTATTTGTATTCAGAATAGTTTCTGGGTTCTTAAAAACAGATGAGCATCAAATAACTTAGATGTCCCTACAACCAGCTCAACCACTAAGTGAACAACGTTTTAAATATTCTGTATTACTTGGCTATCATGTTCCAATCCAAAAGGTTAAAACATATAGGTGCAGATAATTTTTTGGTCACTTCATTTAGGATTCAAAATTGGTAGGGTAAGGATTATGATAGTATGTATAAGGGAGCATACTTGAAGATAATTTATATAATGGTACTTCTGTCTAGAAACAACTAAATCTGAGTGGTTAAAGGACAACCTGGACTTTGAGTTAGGTTCTTTATATATCTATGTTCAGCAACAATGTGTGGAATGAGACCTACTGACTAGCCATTAAGAATGTATTTTTAATTCTTACAGGTATGTGAATATTCCATAACAAGAATTTATCCCTTTTTAACATTTCACATTAATAAGATCAGTCTTAACAAATGCTATTCTTAGAACACATTAAAAACAAGGCAAATTAATTTACCAATTATTTAATACTAATCTTAATAGAGCTATAAATTTCATCCTGCTAGACTTCGAAGTTAGTCATTTCCTTTTTTATCCATATAAAAAATAAAGCATAGAAAATTACTCTTTAAAAATTAGAAAAGAAATGTTATGGAAATTAGAATATTTTAATAATTTTAAAAGCAAGATTATCACTTATGAGCTAATAAAGTATTTTAAAAGCTTAAAAGAAAGGCAGAAAGCATCATAAAGATTCTTTTCAGGTCAAGAAAGCTTGGTGTTAGCTTTCTAAAGTTTTAATCTTTAAATAAACACATATTTTCAGTATTAGGGCATTTAGAAAAGGGGATAAAATTGTTTAAAATGTTTACGTTTCATGGTATTATGAACACTTAGAAATCCAAAACCCCTAATGGCCAGAATAATAATACGCAAAACATGAAGCAGCCTCATTTGAAAATTTGTTTCCAGTCATTTCAAGCCATAGTTTGACATGCCCTGATTAGCAGTGACACTTCTTTATTTCAACAAATTAAAAATATATTAAAATCTAAGGGACAAGAAACATCATAATAAAGAATTTAAAAGAAGAATAAAAACGCAGAGATGATTTTCTAAAATGCTAATCATTGTTTTAAATCAAAACTATGGCTTGCTTAAAATAAATTATCAATTTTCTATAACAAGTGCCAAACAAAACAAAACTGGCCCACTGTACCCCAACCCCTCCAAATCAACACAAAGCAAGCTGAACTGTAAAAGCCTATTTCTAGAGCTAGTATCTTGCCTGCAAGACTGGGAGGGCTATAAGAACTGAAGGTTGAAAGAGCTTTGGAAAAGCTCACACATTCCATGGAGAATACCACTACTTGGTGGGGGGTAGGCATAGCAAAGTGCCTTCCTGCCAAAGAAAGAAGAGAGAATCTGTATTTGGGATAGAACAAAAACCAATGTTACAGCATTGTTCAACAAATAAAAATCTCAATAGTGAAAGATTAAAGAAACTACAAATGATAGTTCTAATTACTGGTACACGTGTACCTTAAAGTTTAAAATTGCACCAGAAACTTTATACTGCATTTTTACCATAAAACTATTTGTTTAGGATTTAAGGAAATGGTCTGTATCAAGATCTTCCTAAGAATAAATTAAAATATAATTACATTTGACAAAGTTACCATTCAGATGAATAAATGAAACCTCAGTGTTTGTTTTTTAAAAAGATAAAACAAATTAAAAACTAACCAGGTAATGATTTTGCGTGTGTCTGTTCTTTGCTGGAAACATGTGCACCTCCACCAAATACAGCAGACCACATTTTTTCATTTAGAGGATGTGCCATAATCCGAAATAGTTCATTACTAGAATGTGTTGCCAAGCCATGGATGAAGAGACTGAGATAAACCGCTGTCAGAATCTCACAGAGCAAAATTGTAAGCCCTGACTGAGCCTCCTCACCAGAAGAATTCAAAACTTGAATTAGAGAAGTTATTCCTAGAACAAACAACACAGAATCCATTGACAATAAACTTAACAAGCAAGAAATTAACTACATTTCCTAATTAAAAAAAAAACTTTATTGCATCAGGATTAAAATATTTTTTTCTCTAGATTCATAGACTAGTAGAGGTTATTATAGTTAATATATGACATCTGAGCTATTTGTTCAATTTAGAGAAACATTGAAAATCTGTAATCTAATTCAAATCTGACAGATATAAGAAGCGATATAACAGAACATTTCAATTATTTTAATATACTAATGAAGGAAATACTAAAGTTAAGTAGCTATATAATTTGTAATGAGTGAGGAATACTGAACTGATATCAATTCTAACAATATTTAACATTATCATAGAGCAAAACCCAAACAAACCTACTTTTTCTTCATCTGATTAAATTCAAGTTAAGAAAAACACATACACATATAAATTATTTATTTATACCTGGCCACTGAGCTGGTGATGTATTGGGAGTTATTGCTTCATCTAAGCTTCCCGTTTTCAAAGAATATCGATGGGGAAGCAGTACTGTCTGATACATCATTCCAGTAAACTGATTCGTTTGAAATGAACTACGAGAAGAAAACATTTAAATAATAATAAACCAAAATGACTTACAATAGTAACAATATAATAAAATAAAATAATATGCAATAATCTAAAATGAATTTCACATAATATTCATGTTTTATTTAAGATTTTATTTATTTATTTTTAGAGAGTGGGGGAGGGAGGGAGAAAGAGAGGGAGGGAAACACTGATGTGCGAGAGATACATGGATCAGTTGCCTCTCCCACACCCCCAACTGGGGACCTGGCCTGCAACCCTGACATGTGCCCTGACTGGGAATCAAACCGACTACCTTTCAGTTCACAGGGGGTGCTCAATCCACTGAGCCACACCAGCCATGGCATAATATTCCATGTTTTAGATCTAACTTCTAGGATACCTTAAATACAAATTTTTGTTTGTAAGCTATACTGGTATTACATCTATGTTATACTCTATAGTCTAAGGCTATATTAAAATGAACTGTCCTTTAATTGTAAACATACAAATTTTCTAAATTAAAACACATGTAATAGGTTTTAAGTATATTTATGTAGTGAAAGACATAGAATATATACAAGTGAGAAAACTGAATTACTATTGATCACAAGTAACAAGCTTACATATCACTCTTAAAGCTAGGTTATCTGGTTGAAAACAAAATCATTTTAAGTTTAATTTGATATTTCATGGCTACACTATCCTACATCAGGGTAGGCTGCAACAAGTATATGCACTAGGTTCCAGGCAAATAATAAAAAACATGGTTTGGTCTCTCATGAAATTTATAGCTTGATGGGGAAATCAGACACAAATAATTTTTTAAGATGTTTTTAAAGGCAAAACCTATACATATAGTGCCATGAAAGCAAAAGACAGGAGCATTTCACATAATTTGGGAATTCAGGGTAAGCTTCTCCAAGTAAATGGTACTTTAATCTAAAACTAGACAGATAAATGAACAAATAACTTGAGGCTTTACATAAACTGTGAAATATAACCAAAAATGGTACATAATATTTTTAATACATGAGAAATTTCTATTATCATATGTTAAGTAAAGGTATATAATGATTAGATATAGCACATTTAATAGTTTAGACCTGTTCTGACTGGCAAGTCCTACCAGTGATAGCACTTTGATGCATTTGTAAATAGTTTCTCTTGCTTTACTTTCCAGTTTCAAGATGGTAGAGAAACAACAAAAAAATCCCATTACAGTAAATAGATATGATAAGAGAGACAAAAAAATACATTGATGAAAGTAAAGTCATACTCAATAACAAGAAAATGAAATCTCGAAGGACCAGGGTCAAAAAAATCAAGTTGAAGCAAACATAGGAATATATAACCAGATTAGTAAGCTTAGGCTACCTGTGGGAAAATTCAAACATATAAGATAGACAGACAATAAAAAATCAACACTAAGGAAGGCAGATATCACGTAAGAGACAACAAATTCAGTGAAAGATCTACACCCAAGGAAGCACATTTAGCAGAACATTAAGAAAAGTACTCATATTCAGATATTTTTTAAAAAAATCAAGAAATAAAGAGAATAACATATAAAAAATTGGGCTATCAAAATCAATGGAGATCTTAAAAATGAAAAACAGAATTTCTAAAACAAACTTAGATAGGCTTAATAAAGGACAGGAAATTGCTGAAGAATGATTTAGTGTCCAGAAAAGGAAGCTGGGATTTCTCCTGATATGAAGCAAAAAGGAAGATAAGGAACATATAAGAAAAGTAAAACAAAAATACAAGGGGCCCACAAGTTCTAATATCTGTCTAATAGGAAAGGAAATAGAAGGAAGACAAAATATTTGAAGAAATAAAGTCAGAGAATTTCAAAGAACTAAAGACAGATATAGAAAGACCCCAGAGATTTAGACAATATTTTTTTAAAGCCTAGATGAGTTACAGTTGAAACCTTAAGAAAGAGAAAAATCATCAACTTCTCTGTAAAATTTTTTTCAGTTCCAAGTCAGTCACTCTCTCCTCTGTGCTCCTAAAGCCTTTTACTATCCATCACATTATGCTACTTATCATTTAAGTACTATGGCATGTTATATATCATTTATCAGTTCACGTTTATTTCTAACTAGACTGACCTTAAGGAAGGAGAAGTTATTTCAGTGCATTAGGCACTGATCAATAAAAGGCTGCTAAATAAGTTATAATGACGAGGGTTTACTTGAGATTCATTTGCCATAAAGGCATAGGTTAAAATTTCAAGATGAATAAAAGTACTCAACACTGCAGCCATATGCTTTTTGCATTATTTAAAATGTACTGCTGTATACAGTTTTTGCAAAGCAAGAGCATAAATATTCTGAAACTTCATCAGTTTACTGCAAGCATTCTTAAATTTCACAAAGATATTTACCTGTAGTTATGACTACCACAAAGGCACTGATATATACAAGCAGAAAGTGAGGCTGCTAAAGTATGCATTACATATACCTGGAAAAAAAAAACAAAATTACTTTAAGTATATAATGTAATTAAAAAAAAAACTAGTATAATCAGCATTTTAAGAAAAATCAAAAAACAATTTTACCCTTCTAAACTATTTCATTTTTTTCCTTAATACTGCTTCCTACCTTCCGAGATCTCACTACAGATAAAAAATACTGAGGCTTTTGGCAGAAATTATAAAACACATACATGCTACCTAATTTTTATTTCTGGAGCAAATACAAACATATGTTAGCTACTCAGTAAGTGTAAGAACCATGTATTAAGAGCAAACCCTTAAAGGTTCAACCTGCTTCCTCCTCAACCAAAATACAAAAAAGCACAACCTGATAAAAGACAGTTCACCTATGGACAGGTCATTGAAGAATATGCTACCACATACTCTAGTTACTACAGAAAAACAATTTTAAAAGAGCAAAATTTTAGAGAAGTAAGGTATGAAAGACAGTAATTAAAGGCAAATATTTGTATTGGGGAAGAAGTTCTAAATAACAGAAGTAGATCTGACAATGAAGGAAAAGTATAACCTAGGTAAGAAAGTAGACTAGACTATTAAAAAACCAGGCACTTGATCTAATTATGAAGTATGACAGTCTTTTGTGTTGATAAAAATGAGGAATGATAGATTAAAATCTCATTACTATTTCTACTTCAATTATCAGTAAGACATGCAATATGAGTTAAAATTAAGAATATCATCATCTAAAATGAAAACAGGAAGATTGCAAAAATGATCAGAATTATTTTCCAGCTTCTCCAATCAAGTCATTTCTCCACTTACTGGTTAAATTCAGGCTGCCCTTGTAATAGTTTGCTTTGACCAAGAGGATACAATAGAAGTCATGTGTAGATTCTGAACTTGGTCCTCAAAAGGCCTTGCAAATCCTACTCTTCCTGCTTTTTAAACTCCTACAGCCATGATGTGAAATAAACTAGATGTGACTATTAATTTCATGTGTCAACTCGACTGGCCCTTGAGGTGCCCAAACATGTATTTGGTCAAACATTATTCTGGGTGCATCAATTAAGGTGATTTTGGATGAGATTAACATTGAATTGGAACACTAGGAGATGTGAGTAGGTCTCATCCAAACAATTGAAGACCTGAAGAGAACAAAAAGGTCGTGTATGAAGGAACCTCTGTCTGGTTGCAGTGAGCTGGGACATGGGTCTTTTCTGCCTTTGAATTAGAACTCTTCTGGGGTCCCAAGTCCACTAGCTTTCAACTGGAATTTACACTACTAGCTATCCTGGTTCTCAGGACTTGAGACTTGGACTGGAACTACATGACTGGCTCTCTTGGGTCTCCAGCTTGCCAACTGCAGATCTTGGGACTTCTCAGCCTCCATAATTATGTGAGCCAATTGCTTATAATAAAACTCTTTAAACATACACACGCACACACACCCACACATACCCCCTACTGGTTCTGTTTCTTTAGAGAACACCAACTCTGCTCTAGGCTTGCCTGTTGGAGGATGAGACACATATGACCCAGATTCTCTGTCAACCCTGCAAACAGTCTGCCAACCACCAGAAACATAAGTGAGGTTGTCCTAGATCATCCAGAATCCAGTCAACCTTTCAGGTGACCAAAGACAAATGAAGTATCCAGACATCAGCCCAGTTGACCCGAACCAAAAGAAACGATGAGCCAACCCACAGAATCCTGTGCAAAATAAATGAAGGCATTTTAGGCTACTAGTATTTCAGGGTGGTTCTTAAGCATCAAAAGCTAACTGATACACAAGGGTCATGCTTATTATTAAAGTTAAATACGGAATACAGTTTGGCCAAAATGAGCTCAATCTGAAGGAAATAAATTCCTAACTATAAAATATGCAATGAGAACATTTATACTACAGAACAGTACAGAAAAAGAAGTGGTAAAATTAAATGATAAGGGTGAAGGTTTCACAAGAGGGTAAAACTGTGAGAGGCCACCATTAAGCAAAGCAGAAAATCGAACTGGTGTGATGTCACAGCCTGTGGGTGGGAGAGAAACAAATGACAGACTATGAGGGGGGAAAGGACAGATACAAAAATAATCAAAATTGGTCATACTTGAAAGGATTTCATTATATTTGCAGAGTAAAGATGAAATATGAAATGTGATGTTAATGGCACATAAAGTGGAGTAGTGGTGCACTGGAAGATAATATGGCTGATTTAGATAACTATATGGTTAGTTATACACCAGAGTCACTTGAGGAAATTCTTAAAAATACACATTCTTGAGACTCTCACAGACTGATTCAGTAGGTTTGAAGTGAATTAAACAATCAAAACATTTAACAAGCACTGCAGGTGATTCTGCTGTAGCCAGAATCATGAATCACTGCCTAGCCTAGAGGAATGACTGGGGCAAAACACTTCACATTATCCTGAAAATATGTGATTTTTAATATTAACAAAGAGAAACTTTACATACATGTTTGTAACTTTATACAAAAATAGTAAGTTTCTATCTCTAAAAAACAACCAGCTTTTTGGCTAACTGTACTGCTACAGAAATTACTCAAGTATCTACATATATACTAACTACTCTTAATAAAATTGCTAAATAAGACTTAATAACTAGCATTAGATTAAAAACTGAAGTACTCTATTGGGCATAAGTAACACAAGATAAGTCTGGCCTAAAACCAGAAGTTTTCTTTGATCAAGTAAATATAAACTTGCAAAATGTTAACAATCATGATGTATAGTCTGATGTTTAAATTGTTTTTGAGAACCACAGCACTTATCTTTTAGTTTTATCATAGTATACAGGTAAATTAAAAGACTGCAACCAAGCACACTTACTTTATTGCTTTGGATATCAGGATGGGGTGGTGAATCAAAGTCTATTACAGCATGTAGAATATCATGTGTTAGATTGCCAAGGTGCAATAACGGATTGGCAACTACTGTTTTGGCACTGGCAGTACAAGCAAAGAGGAGAGGTACTGAGGTTTGTTCTGAAAGAGGATTAGGAAATATTGGTTCTGATGTCTCCTTAAAAAAAAAAAAGGAAAAAAAGGTTAATCAACCATTTATAGATATAACCCATTACCTATGTAATTCAGGGGTTTCTTTGAAAAACTTCAAAGTAAATAAAAATTAAAAACCTAACAAACTCTGTATAGTTAGAAGGGACTTGCGGAGGTCCACATTCCAGCAATTATATTGAAAAAATGATGGGACAATACCCTTACCATAAGAAGTTTATCACCTCATAAGGCATTCACATAAGAATATGAAGTATGAATTCAGTATATCATAGGGTCTAATACAAAAATGTCCTTAAACTGCAATACATACACACTCTACAAATTCACAATATGAAGTACCACACAAAAAGGAGCATTCCTTAAAACTACCATAATGAAGAAAATCAACAATTTTAGTATTTAAAAACAAAAAAACCAATTATCAAAAACATTTTCATACATGTACTATTTTGACTGACTATCATATAAGTTACATACCTGCTGAGATTCTTGTAAAAGCAAAATCAATTCCATTCTTACAGATGCAAGACCCCCACCATGGGATCCATGAAGTATGCAGTAACTAAGAAACATTCTCAAGAGCGACTGATATTTCAAAAGCCACTGCCTTTTTGCCTGAAAGTTTTCTCTCAGTTGTTTCACTTTTGTTTGGTGAAACAAATCTTCAGTATCTTCATTTATTCCCAATTCATCTCCATTTGCACCAAATGCAGACTGTAACTCTTCAGCATCTGAACAGTAGTCACAAATCTTCTGAAGAGCTATCACCTCTTTTTCAAGCCAGTGGTACAGCTGGTAACGCAATTTTCCACCATCTATTTCATAGCCAGTGGATAAAGTACGAAGTTCTCCTGTGAGAATCTTTAAACATGCTCTAAATTTTAATTGAACTGCAATTATATCTTCTGATGGACTTAAAATGTCATTTTCATCAAGTGTGCTGAGAGAGTCTATGTAATTAGAACTTGTTTCATCTATTTTTTTCTTTAAAGATTTTAGTTCTCTCATTGAAATAGGGAGAGCCTCATTTTCTTCATCATTATCACTGTCCCATTTTAATTCTAAAGAGTCATCCTGAAATACAACACTTGGTTGGCTCCAATCAAAAGAAAGAGTGGAGTTTGACTGCTTCTCTGAGGAACCCTCTGAAGAAGATGCAAAACCATTCATGAGTGACTGTGACCAATCAATAGCAGAAGACTTATCTTCCCTTGCATCCAATTTGAATGGAGAAGTAGGAGAACAGTCTTTACTAGTGTCCAGAAAACTAGATGTTCTACAAAAAGGTGTTGTTTTCTTGATAACTTTTGGTATCTTTGATAATACTTCCAAAGCCAACATGGGGCAGCCAGCTTTTAAATGAGCAGTGGCAGTAGTAAAAAATAATCTTCTTTCACTTAAATTAATTGTTCCTGCCAGTCCACTTTTTCCAGTTAAACTCACATGTGCGGAAAATGCATCAGATGACCCAAAATGACGTCTCAGCAAAAGAGGATGTGTTCTTAGGTAATTGTAGAAATTAAAAACTGCAGGATTACAGGCTGACAGCATGACTTGATCTGAAAGTAAATGCATTTTATGAGCCAAAAAAAGTTTTCAAGAGTCATCTGTCTGGTCCACCTTCTGACAAAATTTTATTAACAGACCACACGAATACACAGTGCACTGAATAGACACAAATGCATTTGTAATCAAAGTGTTTTAACACAGTAGGAAGACAAAAGTTATGCTGACTTCACATATTTTCAAATAAGAATCTAAGATAATTTGAAACATTCACTTACACACTCAGTTCTTTTTCTCCTACTTTCCTGGACACTCCTTCCCAGTCTGCTTTTCTAGATCTTCCTTATCTTCTCTACCTTTGAATACAGAGTATCCTAGAGTTCAATGCTTTGCTTCTTTTCTATCAACATTCATTCTGTGAACTCATACAGTCCCATGGCTTTAAATATTATTATATGCTAATAACTTGCATATCTCTGTCACTTGTCCCATGTTTACCCTGTAAATCTAGACTACTATATCCACAGGCTTACATTAAGTTTCCATATACATGTACATACTCTACCCTCAGGGCCTTTTTATTTGGGGAGTCTTTGGCCTAAACCACTAATTATCCAGATATTTACATTGATTACTTGCTCATTTCAATTAGATCTCTGCTCAAAGATGACCTTATCAGAGAAATCTCTCTATCTAAAAAGCAACACTCCCCCAAACCTGCTCCCAGTCTTCCATGTATCATTTATCCATTGCTCAGGCTAAAAACCCAGGAATTATCTTTGATTCTTCTTCCCTTTATATTCCATATCCAATCCTGTCCTATCTAGTCAACTGTAACACAACTGCTTCTTTCTGCCTCTACTCCTATCATCCTGGTCCAAACCACTAATATCCTTAGTATTTTACTTCTAGAATAAAGGTTTAATTGGCTCTAATAGTATGTGATTATGTATTAACCCCAAATCAAAATGCATTTTTGAAATAAATATGTTTAGGTATAAAATAAGAGAGTGGAAAAGGCCTTTTATTTTTCCCCTTCATTATATAAAGGACAGTTTGGAAATCCACAGATGGAGATTTGGACAGATTGAAAATCACATGGCTAGGAGACTAGAACAACTAAGTAATGGTTTTCTTATAATAAGACACATGATCCTTCCTAATTAAATGATGCTGTTCAAAAAGCTATGAACTAGAGTCTTTTCAAATTAGTACTCAAAATGATATGATACCTACTATACCAGCTATCATACATATGCAATTTGATTATACCTATGGAAAACTATTTGAAGACCATGTACCATCATTTTAAATTCCATTTTATACTAACCTCTAGAAAAGTTTTAGCAGAAAGGATTTGAAAAACAAAAGGCAGAAGTAGACTCAAAGGCAACATTAAAAAATTCTTTATTTCACTCATCTCATGAACAAGACAGTCAAGAATTTAGTTGGCTTAAGTTCTTTTTTGTAAAAATATATCACTTTATTTTTTATTGTCATTCTATTACAGTTGTCCCTAGCTTGAGATTTTTAATCATGCCATGTACATCAACTTTCTTTACAATAAATACATTTTTACTATAAATATTATAAAATTAATATACTAACTTCCACCTAAGATAAACTCACTTTATATTAACATTTTCTTCAAAACATTTGTATTTAAATGTTTTTCTATTTATGTTGAATACATCAATCTCATAAAATCAAAAAACCCCCAAGTTCTTGATTTTTCAAAGTATTTATTTTTCTGAAATAGAACAAAAAACACCCCCAAAAACAACCGAAAAGAGATGCATAACTCTTTGTCCCCAACTAAAACATAAGGTTGCAGACTATGTCTTCAACTTGCTTTGTATTAGCCTTAGTACCCTACAAGTATATTCTATATCCAGCGGATACTAATAAAACTCTTTATCATTAACATCCTAAAAGTGAAGCTTACCATCCTCCTCTCTGATAGGTTGCTTTATTAGTGTTTCCAGAGCACTACTATAGTCTTCCAAAATCCAATATGCCATACTCCGAAGAAAAGGATCATAATGCATATTGATGTTCAATGAATTGAGTTCATTAACAGGAGAAACAATTCCCAAAACTTTTTTACGTAAAACAGACTTATATGTTGCAGATTTATCAAATTCAGAGTCATAGAGTCTTGCTATTACAAGAGCCAACTGAATGTCATTTAGTTTCTCAAGACACACCTTCCAAAAAAAAAGAAGAAATATTGTTTATAAATACGGATTACTATTCACTTAAGAGAAACTCAAATGACTAATAACTAGATGAACACAAGGCTTTATTAATATTGAAACCAGTGAACAAGGATGATAAGAGAAAACATACCACTTATTTTAGCAAGTCAACTTGACAGCATTTGTGTTAATAACTTACAAACCTATATGCCAATACTAAATATGTTTGCAAAAAGAACTGGCCTAGGCTCTGGCTGGGTAACTCAGTTCATTGGAGTGTCATCCCAATGCACCAAGGTTGCAGGTTCAATCCTTGGTCAGGGCACATACAAGAATCAACCAATGAATGCATGAATAAGTGGAGCAACAAATCTCCCTCTCTCTGTCTCCTTTCCTCTCTCTCTCCCCCATACTTCCCCCTTCTCCCTAAAAAATAAGTAAATAAAAGTTTTAAAAAAGTAAATGGCATAATGAGGAAATACTGAGTAATTCTTAATAGCATCGGTTTAAGTGATATATTTTATTTTATTCTTGTACTTTTATTCTTCCCCATCCACCTCAGCAGACTATAGTGTTTCTAAATTAAAAAAAGTTGTTTGCTGGTAAGAAACTCTGAGCAAAAGGACAATTTAAGACAGAAATGTTATATCTTAAATGTTCATAATTTTTTTAAGGTTTACTGAGAAATCATCAGTTAAAAATTTGCTAAGGTTCTTCAACTAAGAGAGAACAAAATACAGATAGATTAGAGTATATTTAACTTAATAGGATACAAACTTTTTTTAACCTATTCATGAATATTCTTAAGAGTCAGATCAACTATTTATCTCTACCAACAAAATTTTAAAAGTCATTATTATATATTATCAATTACTTTAGGTATGTAGCCTTGTGTTATTTCCACTAGACTTAAGTTGAAATACAAAAATTAAAATTTAAGCCTCAGATAAAGAGCTTAAGAATAAAAATGTTAGTTTTAAAAAGGTTTCATTACCTCAATTGCATCTCTGAGGCAACCAGCTAAAAGAAAAAATGCTGCAGAATGTTCAAATCTCTGTTTGCCTAACAAAGAAAAAGCATTCTTTAAAGCAGCTTTATGCCACCTCTCATCTTCAAAATTGTGTCCAAAAAACTGTGTCATCTTGGTGTCTTTTTGGGATCTATAAGGAAAAAAAAGTTTAAAAATCTTGGAACACAATGTTTCTACATCAGAACCGATTTTATAAAGTTAGCCACTTAAAAGACTCAAAAAATACATTTCACAGTTCAAAAATTACTATAACATCTTCTATTCTGAGCAAAGAACATTTATGATAAACATTTAGTTCTTCATATATATTTCAGAGATTACTGAAAAAATTCTTTCAAACTACTAAAAAAATTGTATTAGTAGCACTATGAAAAATTATTTTTAAATCCAGTGAAATATATAATTTATATTAACTTCTGTTAATGTAACTTATATAATTTATATTAACTTCTGTGCTACTTCTCCATTTAATCAATCACCTTTACCTCCACTGGCCATTTAAGGATGACACTTAGATGATCAAAATCTAAAGAATCTATCCTGATTCAAAACAATCCTAAAACATCTAGTCTATTACAAAATTGGCTGGTACCATAATTTTCCCCCAAGGCTGCTGTTCCTATAGAGTCATCTAAAAAGAATCCCAAAACAAAGACTTAGCTAAATTTTACAAGGGACAAATGAAAGAGAAAAATTCTAAGTGACCCAAGCTCAATTATGGTGTCCGGGTCCACAGGAGGAGAGGTCCACATCCTCTTATAGGACACAGGGTAGATGCCTATTCCAGACTCTATCAATTCATTTTCCCACTTCAAATGCAAATTTCTGGCTTAGTTCTTTGTTCTATAGAATATCACAAAAAGCTCTTAAAATAAGCAAAATAATATTTTTCTGGACTAATAAATATATAAGCAGAAAACAAACTAAAATAACCTCATCAGAATCTTATGCTCAGGAAAACGGCTGGGTTTTCTTCTCTATGAAATCCCTCCTTGAACACAAAAATAACTAAGAATTTACATGAATCACACTGACCAGAATAACAAATCTTTATTTCATACATTTACTCCTTATGAAAAGATTTTCATTTTAAAGTACAGTTTTCTCACTTACCTATATAATCCCCAAATCACAGCTTTCTTTTTCATTGCAAGATAAAAAATGGCAGCATCTAAAGGGTCGTTCTTTCTATAAAAGGCAGCTTTGGCTACCTATAATTAGAAAATATTGGTCAAAATTTCACAGAAATCATTTTAAAGTAAACAAATAGTTTCCCTCATATACGAGACTGGCATGCATGATCTGTTTAAATGTTCAATGACTTTAAAAAATATGCTATTTAACAATTACAAAAGTAATTTTTGGTAGTAGCCTCAAATGATACAGAGAGGTGAGAACAGGACTGTATTTTTCATTACAAGCTCTTCTGTACTGTTTTACTTTTTCTAAACATGTATATGTATTATTTTGTAAAAATCAGACATATACTACTAAGCAAATATACCAACTGGCAGTATGAATTAGAATATATATTTTAAAATATTATATTAACATGCCCTGGCTGGTGTGGCTCAGTGAACCAAAGGGTCTGCAATTAAATTCCTAGTCAGGGCACACGCCTGGCTTGCAGGCCAGGTCCCCAGTAGGGGGCACGTGAGACAGAACCACACACTGATGTTTACATTCTTTCTCTCTCCCTTCCCCTCTCTAAAAATGAATGAATAAAATTTTTAAAAACAAAAAATACTATAATTATAAAAATATAAATTCAAATATAAAGACTATTAAAATCATTTTACTGCATCAAAAAAAAAGGGTAAAAAGAAAGGAAATATGGAAAGTCATTTAAAGAAATATCCAAAAATATAATACATTTTTTACACCAACATAAAATACTTACCTTTTCTATGCATTTGCGTAAGATGTGGGTATTCCGGACCCACCACCCCACACCCATAGCTCTCAGCTCAGACCAAGTAGGACTATCTTTCTGCATTGCTGGCAGCATGTTCAACAATTCTTCTTGTGCTACTGAGTGAAATGCCCAGGCAAAATGACTGGTAGACAGACCTGAAGAAATGTAAAATATAATGTTGATAAGAAATATAAACACAATTATATAATGATTATCAGAAATAAAGGTTCTATATTTATAATAAAAATGTCTAAATTTTATATATAATGCAAAAAGTTGTAATTAAGTGGTTAGGGCTACAGGGAACAGGCTTTATTTTTTTTCCATCTCTAAACAATTTTATCATGTCAATATTCTCTATAATGAGTGTATATTTTCTATAATTAAAATATGCAAATATATAGACCTCCAGCCAAGATGGAGACATAGGTAGACACGCTGTGCCTCCTTGCACAACCAAAGGACAAGAACAATTTAAAAACAAAAAACAACCAATACTGACAGAAAATTGAACTATATGAAAGTCCGACAACCAAGGAGTTAAAGTAGACACATTCATCCAGATCAGTAAGAGGGGTGGAGTCAGGCAGCCTGGATGAGAGGGCTTGCGGCAAAGCTGCGGCTGGTGGACCCAGCGAGGCAGCGGATTGTGGAGGGGTGAGGCTCGTGGACATTTGCCTGCAGATAAACCAGGCAAAACTGGAGAGTGAGACAGACCTCGCAACCCAGGTTCCCAGTGAGGGGAAATAAAGCTTCAAACCACCAACTGAAAACACCTGTCAGGGTTGAGGTGCCAGGAGAAACTCCCAGCCTCACAGGAGAGTTCATTGGAGAGAGCCACAGGGTCCTAGAATGTACACAAGCCCACCCACCTGGGAATCAGCACCAGAAAGGCCCCACCTGCTTGTGGGAAGCGGAGGAATTGACTGAAATCTGGTAGAGAGCAGAGCAAGTGCCATTGTTTCTTCTTGGATCACTGCCCCACATACGGCGTCACAGCACAGCGCTGTGAGTTACCCCACTCAGGTGAACACCTAGGACTCTGCCCCTCATACGTAAGAGGCAAGTTAAGACAAAAAAAAATGGCCCAAATGAAAGAACAGATCAAAGCTACAGATAAAAGCCAACTAAGCAATGAAGAGGTAGCCAACCTATCAGATACACAGTTCAAAACACTGGTAATCAGGATGCTCACAGAACTGGTTGAATTTGGTCACAAATTAGATGGAAAAATGAAGGCTATGCTAAGTGAAATACAGGAAAATGTACAGGGAACCAATAGTGATGGAAAGAAAACTGGGACTCAAATCAACAGTGTGGACCATAAGGAAGAAAGAAACATCCAATCAGAAAAAAATGAAGAAACAAGAATTCAAAAAAATGAGGAGAGGCTTAGGAACCTCCACAACATCTTTAAACATTCCAACATCTGAATTATAGGGGTGCCAGAAGGAGAAGAACAAGAACAAGAAATTGAAAACTTATTTGAAAACATAATGAAGGAGAACTTCCCCAATCTGGCAAAGGAAATAGACTTCCGGAAAGTCCAGGAAGCTCACAGAGTCCCAAAGAATTTGGATCCAAGGAAGCACACACCAAGGCACATCATAATTACATTACATTACCCAAGATTAAAGATAAGGAGAGAATCTTAAAAGCAGCAAGAGAAAAGGAGTCAGCTACCTACAAAGGAGTGCCCATAAGACTATCAGCTGATTTCTCAAAAGAGACCTTATAGCCAGGAAGGGGCTGGAAAGGGGTATTCCAAGTCATGAAGGGCAAGGACCTATATCCAAGATTGCTCTATCCAGCAAAAATTTCATTTAGAATGGAAGGGCAGATAAAGTGCTTCTCAGATAAGGTCAAGTTCAAGGAATTCATCATCACCAAGCCTTATTATATGAAATGTTAAAGGGACTTATCTAAGAAAAAGAAGATAAAAAACATGTACAGTAAAATGACAGCAAACTCACAATTATTAACAACCACACCTAAAACAAAAACAAAAGCAAACTAAGCAAACAACTAGAACAGGAACAGAACCACAGAAATGGAGATCACATCAAGGGTTATCAACAGGGGAGTGGGAGGAGGAGAGAGGGGGGAAAAGGTACAGAGAATAAGTAGCATAGATGGTAGGTAGAAAATAGACA
>PVKM010002768.1:7532-50729 GCA_004027735.1 Carollia perspicillata
GTGAGGGAAATGGAGTGGAATTCCCTTCAAAATGTATATCAAATCACCACATTGTACACTTTTAATATCTTACAATTTTATTTGTCAACTACACCTCAATAAAGCAGGGGAAAAACTCAAAGGGGTATGTGTATCAAACCACTGGGAGGAATAAGAGTCTCTAAGTTGTAAATGAGATCCAGGTGGTGACATTTAACTCATATTGTGGACGTTGTAGGAAGCTTTCTTTTTTAAAATAAAACTATCAAAGACATTTATTAATGCATATCTGTTCCCATGGAAATTTACAGACAGGAAATTTGACATTCCAGAAAGTTTATCTAAAATGGCAAGTTATATGAAGTCTGTGTATCCTTAATTAAAAGTTCTAAAAATTTTCTAAGCTTAAATGTTGCAAAATGTTACAAATGTAAAAAATGTTACAAATGTATAGATCAACCATATAGTGTATACCATAACATGCTAAAAAAACCAGACTTGAATTATGCTATCATTTGTAATTTTAATAAAATAGATAATTTCATACTACATAGAGAACAAGTCCACCCACTCATCAATAAAATTTTAGAAATATTTTCTATAAAAAGTTTAGTATTTGGGAATAAATCCATTCAAACCTGATTTCTATAGGTTATGTTCCCATCCTCACCCCGTTCTTATTAATTCTGAGAAAATTTAAAAATACAGAAAAGTACAAAAAATAAGACAAGATAGCCATATACCACAATCCAGAACTACCCAGTATTTTGATATATATATTTACTTGCAATCTCGTTTTTAAGAGAAATGGATGTTTACATATAAAAAGCAAGTCCCCTTTAACCAATCCCCAATCCATCCCCCCACCCCCAACACTTATCCCCTTCCCTTTTCAACTCTTCACAGGAAACCACTATCAATAGTTTGGTCTGTATCCTTCCAACCCATTTCAAAAACATACATACATACATACATACATACATACATACATATATGTATCTGTTACTAATATATAGTACTTAACTTTGTGAAGCAAATTTTAATTCAAATATACAAAAATGTCATGGTAGTAAGATGTGTCATTCTGCAACTTCATTTCCCCCCTCAACATTTTTTATATACTATCTGTAACACATGTAGGTAGATCTCATTTGTTACATTTTACAGATATGTATTCCATCATTCAGTACTTTGCATTTTACTCCTCAAGGGCATTTAAGTTGTTTCCAATTTATAGCTACTACAGATCAAGCCACAGTAAATAGCCTGGTACATATTTCCTGAGCATACAAACTCAAGAGTAGAAATGCTATGTATTTTTCAATTCATTATAAGGAATGTTTCCCTACTCCCAAGGTCATAATCATTTTAGTATATAGCTTTTTCATATTCCTGTTTTTAATCCCCAAGGATTTTACCTTTGTGCATAGTTCATGGTCTACTTTTTTCCTCGGAGAACAAATTATCTCCAAATCTTTTAAAGTCTCATTATCTTCTCACCTCCTGATGCCATTTCTCTCCTATTCTAAATTCTAATAAATGCATAGGTATTTCCAGAATCTCTTCTGTGTGGCTAAAGCAGTATCATAAAAGTGATTTCCTTTCCAATGCTTACAACTCAATATTCTTACAACATTGGTGAAGATCTCCAGATCTATGCAGACACTAACAACAATAAGCATGTTTCAACTCAGTGAAAATCCATCTCAAATTTCGGCATTACCTTTGCTGTAGATTATTTTGTTGGGCACAGGGTTTTTATAATACAAATGTCTTTCTCTTCAGTACCAATTCTCTGGTGTCCCGTAAGTTTTTAGTTTTTGTTTCCCTCATTTGTGATGTTTTCCTTTTGAATGATAATATGATTGTGCTAGGAGATATAAATTCCTGATGAATGCTTTCCAATTTTCAAAATATTCACAGGGTTTTTAATGAGCATGAATTTTCTGGTGTCTAATATGATGTGACTTCTGGCTAAAAGCTTTCCCACATTCACTACATTGGTAAGGCTTCTTACCTGTGTGAATTCTCAAATGCAGAGCAAGAGTTGAGAATTGGGAGAAGGCTTTCCCACATTCATTACATCCATAGGGCTTCTCACCTGTATGGCTTCTTGCATGCACAGTAAGAGATGAGCTTTGGGAGAAGGCTTTCCCACATACATTGCATTCATAAGGCTTATCACCCGAATGAATTCTCACATGTACAATAAGTGATGTTCGTTGAGAGAAGGCTTTTCCACATTCATTACATTCATAGGGTTTCTCTCCAGTGTGAATGTTTTGATGTTTTATGAGGTACTTCTTCTGGCCAAAAGCTGTTCCACATTCACTGCATTTAAAGGGTTTCTCTCCAATATGAATTTTCTCATGCTCAGTAAGGTTTGATTTGCCACTGAAGGTTTTCCCACACTCCTTACATACAAAGGGTTTCTCTCCTGTGTGAGTTCTCTGGTGTCTAATGAGGTTTGACTTCTGAATGAAAGCTTTCCCACAATCTTTACACTCAAAAGGCTTCTCTCCAGTGTGAATTTTCTGATGTGTAAGAAGGTTTTCTTTCTGGCTGAAGGATTTTCCACATTCATTACATTCAAAAAGCTTTTCTCCAGTATGAGTGTTCTGATGTTTAATGACATACTGCTTTTGGCTGAAGGCTTTTCCACATTCATTGCATTCAAAAGGTTTCTCTCTATTATGAAAATGCTCATGCTCAGTCAGATTTGATTTGTGGTTGAAGACTTTCCCACATACCTTACAGACAAAGGGGTTTTCCCCACTACAAATTCTCTGCTGACTGAGGCGTGACATCTGAATAGAAGCTTTCCCACATTCACAAGGTTTCTCTCCAGTATGAATTTTTTGGTGAGGCTTTACTTCTGGCTAAAGGTATTTCCACATTTCCTACATTTGTAGAGATTATCTGTTTCTGACCTTTCGAATGTATAGGAAGAGATAGCTTTGAGATAAAACTTTATTATACCAAGTTCAAAGCTTTTTCCTCAAGTATTAATTTCCTAGAACTCAATGAAGTTTTGTTACATTCACTCGTTTTTCTCCAGTATGAATTTTCTTCTACTCAGTGAGGTATGTCATATAGCTAAAGGCTTTTTAATATTCCTTAGAAGCAAAGGGTTTCTCTCCAGCCTGATTTCTACATTTCATAAGGTGTGACACATGAGTAAAGTTTTTCCACATTCAGTAACTTCACAGGGTATGAATATTCTGGTATCGCACAGAGTTCAAACTTTTTAAACTGAAGGCATTTCCACACTGATTTACACTTATTACCATAAGGAATAACCTGTGTCAGAATTTCCAAATTAATACAATTGATGATTTGTTCCTATACAACACCCCTCAAGATTAAGTCTCAATTGTGTTTCAAACTCTTCCAAGGTAAGTTGAAAAGGGTGTTGCTTTAAAAGACAGAGTCTGAGATCAGAGGAAGTATTTTTCCAATTTTCTTATATTCACTGCTTTTTTCCTTCAGTCTGTACCTCACTGAAGACAGATGTAACTTGCCTCCCAAGTCTTGTTGCCTATGTGCTCATCATCTTTCAGGGGTCTTCTAAAATGGAGTACAAAGAATAATCATTTAAAGGAGTTAATGTATAAAGTGCTGAGAACTGTGGCTGGCACATAATTAGTACTCAATAAATGTTAGCTTTATATTATCATCATTATTTACAAATTTCCCATTACTAGCAATAAAATTTGTTTGTGCTTTTGGAGATCAACTCTGCTAGTTGATTTCACAATATGAATGAAGGCTCATGACCAACGTTTCCAAATAAATTCTGAGAAGAAAACCCTTGTCGAAAATTAAAATTCATTGGTACACAAGGCATAGATTACTTTTGAAAAATAACCTTTCTCATTTCATAATTAAGCAATGAATGTAACAAATAATGAGTAATTAGTAAGATAAAAAGATGACCACATAAAAGTGAGAAAATCTACCTGTGATGCCTAAGGGAAAGAAATAACCAACATTTGCTTCCTCCCTAAACTCCATTAAATGACAAAAGGGAAAATGGCCCAAACTCACATGAAAAAGAAATATAATAGTATGGTGGGAAACATCAATATACAGATATTAACAAACTTTTTGATAACATAAAACAAATGGAAGATTTTCAACACAGAAGAATATGTTAGAATATGGTAGTTGAACTGAGGAAGTTCAAGTAACATAAAGGTACTGAGGCAGAGGATGCTAAGGTCAAGCAAGCTAATTTGTGCGTAAATTATCAAAAAGACTCAGAAAATGGAGGGAAATCAAATACCGCAAAACAAAGAATAAAGGATGGTGGTTGATAAAGTAAAACAACATATTGCATAAGATGCAGTTGGAAAATTATACATTGCATAGATTTAATCAGAGAAGTTCCAGATGAAGGGGACACCCAGCAAATGAGATGTCTGTCAGGGGAGAGGTGCCACATCAATTACATCTGTATACTACACGGTGAGACCTTCAGCACAATTCTGCAGCTGAGGCAAAAAAGAAAAAAAGGTTGGCTGCCAGGTATATTTATCTGTGAGCAGAATATGTAAGGATCTTTCTCTGGACAAACTTAAAGGCCATGAAAAACCTCAGTAGGATGTCCCTCCAAGGTAATGCTTGTTACCTGTATTATTTCTTTGACCAAAACAAAGGACCTGGCCACATCTAAGTCTATGAGAGTAAAGCAGTATAATCTTTCTACAAGGAGGATACCCTGGGTCTATGAGGCATTTTACTTTTCATCCACTGAAGCTTAACAGGTAACTAGAAGCAACCCAGCACAAGAGCTTACCTTTTAGTGAATCATTCTCGAATATGACTGGAGACAATATTCTACACATTTGAGGAATCCCACTAACATTAAAAATCAGCATTAAGAGAAAAAAAAAGAAACTCTAAGGAATAAAGGTAAGGCAAACAATAGAACCCTATAACCAATCATAGAAGTTATGAAAAAATATTTATCAGTGAAACAAATAAAGAATTTTGTAACCAAGAAACGGAAAAAAAGTTCCCTTAGAAATTCCCTTAGACCAAAGGGAGGAGAGGAAGGTGAGGTAAGGTGTATTACCATTCATCAATAACAGGGCTTCCTACTGCAGAAAGATTTACATTGTTTCACTTAGGAAACTCAAGCATGACCAGGAACCTTGTTTGGTAAACAAATGATAGGCAAAAGTGACAGGTATTATTTCCCCATACAAGCCTTAAAAAGACAAATTCAGATGATAAACCAAGGTAATATGTATAACACTGAAGTAGATTACTGCAATAATGGTGATGAAAGAGGCCTAAGATAAGAGCTATCAGGAGGGAATACAAGCAGCCCAGATTGGAGGACAAAAACTGTAGCAGTAGTATCTCCAAGGAAAAAATGGAAAGAGATTTCCCAATGCATTTGATAATGTGGTAACTAGTAATGAGAGGGCTTTTAACTATTCTGAGGCAAGACCAAGAGAGTCTGTACTAACTATATAGAAAACCAAACCAACCAAGTATGGCAAAAATCAATTCCATGAAAAGTTTAAAATGTATGTATATATAAAGTATATGCACACACACATAAATAACTGCATACACATACACTTTTGTTGTACACCAAAGAATGATAGTTGTTTCACCTCTGTAAATAATTTAAGTTGTAAGCTAAGCTAGTCACTTTTTTCATGGGCACCATTAATTTGCTTTAAGTAAATTAATAAATGACTGCCTTAAAAACTATGATTATTCACACTTGGATATGGTTTGGCAGGTACTTTCTCCAGACAGAACAAAGACCACCCTTCTTTCAAAGGGAGAAACTGACAGTACACATGGCCAAATTTGAGTTTTTAAAAAATTAGAACTTTTGTAAATTGGTATCCTCCACAAGATTGGTAGCTTCCAAATTCTTGAGTTTTCTAATGAGATTGGTGGTGATGTTAACAAAACATGATGTTTGATGTTGTATGATGAGATATGTGAACATCTGAAAGATCTACATAACTTAATTGACCAATGCATAATATTGTAAGATCATGCATGGGTTAAGAGATCCATCAGAAGTTTAAGACACATCAAAGGCTTAAGACGTGGATTTCACAATAAAATTTTTGATATACCTTCAAATTCCACATTGAGGCTAATCTTAAAAAAATTACCACTTGTCAAGTGTTAGTGGTGTACCAAAAAATACCCATAATTATCTGAAAAGACTATTTTAACTATAACTGTATGGAGTCACAATTTTAAAAAATACTTTAACAAAACAGGTTATAAAAGCAGAAATGAGATCCCAGCTGTATTTTATTAAGCCAGACAGTGAAGATATCTACAAGCATGCAAATATATGATATCATTTTCCTCACCACAATTTTTATTTTGGAAAACTATTACTTTTATAAAACATGTAATAAAAGTTGGGAACTTCTGGCCAAGATGGAGGCGTGGGTAGACACACTGTGCCTCCTCGCACAACCAAAAGAAGGACAACAATAATTTAAAAACAAAATACAACCAGAACTGACAGAAAATCGAACTGTAAGTAAGTCTGACAACCAAGGAGTTAAAGAAGAAACATTCTTCCAGACTGGTAGGAGGGGCAGGGAGAGGCAGAGATGGGCAGCTGGGTGGAGACTACTCATAGTAAGGCAGTGGCTGGAGGACCAGGTGGTCCCATATTTTCATGCAGATAATTGGGAGGAACAACTGTGGAGCAAGACACATTGCACAACCCAGGGTTCCAGCACTGGGAAATAAAGCTTCAAACCTCTGACTCAAAACACCCGTGGCTGTTGAGGCGGCAACTGGAAAAACTCCCAGCTTCACAAGAGAGGTCACTGGAGAGACCCACAGGGTCCTAAAACATACACAAACCCACCCACCTGGGAAACAGCACCAGAAGGGCCCAATTTGATTGTGGATAGCAGGAAAAGTGACCAAAAACCAACAGAGACCAGAGCAAGCAGCACTGTTCCCTTCTCAGACTCCTCTCCCACATACAGCATCACAACAGAGCAATGTGGGTTGCCCCGCCAAGGTGAACACCTAAAGCTTCCTTCCCCGTTACATTACGGGCACGCCCAGAGGGAAAAAAATGGCTCAAAGAACAGATCAAAACTCTAGAAAAAATACAACTAAATGACAAAAAGATAGCCAACTATCAGATGCACAGTTCAAAACACTGGTGATCGATCAGGATGTGCACATAATTGGTTGAATATGGTTGCAAATTAGATGAAAAAATGAAGGCTACGCTAAGTGAAAAAAAGGAAAATGTACAGGGAACCAACAGTGACTGGAAGGAAAGTAGGACTCAAAGCAATGATTTGGAACAGAGGGAAGAAATAAACAGTCAACCAAAACAGAATGAATAAACAAGAACTCAAAAAAATGAGGACAGGCTTAGGAACCTCCAGGACATCTTTAAATGCTTAAACATCTGAATCATAGGGGTGCCAGAAGGAGAAGAAGACCACCAAGAAATTGAAAACTTATTTGAAAACATAATGAAGGAGAACTTTCCCAATCTGGTGAAGGAAATAGACTTCCAGGAAGTCCAGGAAGCTCAGAGAGTCCCAAAGAAGTTGGACCCAAGGAGGAACACGCCAAGGCACGTCATAATTACATTACCAAAGATTAAAGATAAGGAGAGATTCTTAAAAGCAGCAAGAGAAAAGGAGAAAGTTACTTACAAAGGAGTGCCCATAAGACTGTCAGCTGATTTCTCAAAAGAAACCTTGCAGGCAAGAAGGGGCTGGAAAGAAGTACTTGAAGTCATGAAAGGCAAGGACCTACATCCAAGATTACTCTCTCTAGCAAAGCTATCATTTAGAATGGAAGGGCAGATAAAGTGCTTCGCAGATAAGGTCAAGTTCAAGGAGATCATCATCACCAAGCCCTTATTATATGAAATGTTAAAGGGACTTATCTAAGAAAAAGAACATGATAAAAAATATGAACAGTAAAATGACGACAAACTCACAGCTATTAACAACGGAACCTAAAAAAACAAACAAACAAACAAAAAAACACACAACTGAACCTAAAAAAAAAATAAACTAGTTGTTTGCTTACACAGCAAACAACTAGAACAGGAACAGAATCACAGAAATGGAGATTACATGGAGGGTTATCAGTGGGGGAGTTGGTGGGGGAAAAGGTACAGAGAATAAGTAGCACAAATGGTAGATAGAAAATAGACAGGGAGAGGTTAAGAATAGTATAGGAAATGAAGGAGCCAAAGAACGTATATGTATGACCCATGGACGTGAACCAAAGAAAGGGAATGCAGGTGGGAAGGGGTGTGCAGGGTAGGGGGGAAATGGGACAACTACAATAGCATAATCAATAAAATATATTTATATAAGAAAAGAAATATAATAAGTTTACATGTAATGGGCTATTATTTGTGGTATTTTTAAATAAATTAATGTTTTTAAAATTTTCTCAACTTTACTTTTAAAAAAGGGGAATTATCATTAATTCCATATAAACCAAAGTTCTTTGGGGGCGTCTTCAAATTTTAAGAATGTAAAGATTACTGCTAATAGTTATTGGGTTTCCTTTAGTGGTAATAAAAATCTAAAATTTGATAATGGCAATGGCTACACAACTCTGTGAATTGAACATACTAAAAACAACTGAATTGTATACTCTAAAAGATAGACTTTATGATATATGAATTAATAAAGCTTTATTTTAAAAAAGTTAAGAATGTAAAGAGACCAAAAAGTTTGAGAACTACTGCTCCAAATTTTATTTCTCATTATTCCTTCAACAAATACCTTTTTATCTCCTTAATACATGCCTGGCACAGTTCTAAGCTCCAGGAATAAACAGTATTGAACAAAACTGACAAAATTCTCTGCCCTCATTAAGTTTACATTATATTTTTGACCCAGTGATTCCACTGCTACGATTATATCCTAATAATTCTGAAACACCAATTCAAAAGAACCCATGCATGCCAATATTCATAGCAGCTTTATTTACAATAGCCAAGTGCTACAAACAGCCTAAGTGCCCATCAGTAAATGAGTGGATCAAAAAACTGGTGTATTTATACAATGGAATACTATGCAGCAAAAAGAAGCTCCTACCTTTCATGATAGTATGGATGGAACTGTAGAGTATTATGCAAGTGAAATAAGCCAGGCAGTGAAAGACAAATACCATATGATCTCACCCTATAAGTGGAACCTAATGAACAAAACAAACAAATAAGCAAAATAGAATCTGAGGCATGGAAACAAGGAACAGACTGACAATGATCAAAGTGACAGGGGAGAGGATAATGGGGAAAAAAGGGTCTAGTCAAGAAACATGAATAGAGGACCCAGGAGCATGGACAATGGGGTGGGGATTTACTGTGTACATAGAGGTGGGAGGGCAGTGAAGAGCAACAGGGAAAAATTGGGACAACTATAACAGAACAACCATAAAAAAGAAATAATATTGAGTAAAAGTTTACGGTGCATACAAAAGTAGTTCACACACTGAGAGCTTTTAAATGTAAAAGACTGATGAAGCTCTCTACTGTGACATTTCAGGATGGCAAATAAAGATGAGTAAGTTGTTTAACAAAAAAAAAGTTTACAAAATGTGAACAAATTTAAAGGAGATGGTTTGTTAAAAAACTGTAACTGCTATAAAAACATTTTCAGAAGGGGTAAAGAGTTTTAATTTTAGATACAGCAGCCTCTAAGGCAAGGTTCAAGATATGAAGGAAGAGAAGGATCCTTACAACTAAGCAGAAATGCATTTCTGCATTCTAAGCAAAAACTAAACAAGCTCACAGGACCTGAGGAAGAGCCCACCAAGCATATTAAATATGTAATAAATGAGTCAGTCACATTTACACACATCATGCTCCTCATGTACTTCTACCTCCTATTCCTTTTTTGAGTCTATAAAACCCCCTGGAAGCATCTTTCCCTGAACTTTAAATCATAGTCAGATTCACTTTTTCTAATGTAAGTGTTTCTTATGAAATATTTTTAAACCCAAATTTCTATGTAGTTAAGTCTTAATATGTTAACTATATAGCCTGAGATGCTGGATTGCATTAATGGTTCTACTCTTTTCTTTGAATGGCTGACAGTAAATATTTGTTAAATACTAGGAGCAAATTAATTTGGGGGGAATGGAGAAAAGAAGGAGAGAACAGTTTATATTTTAAAAACGAAAAAGGCAGCCCTGGATGGTGTGGCTCAGTAGATTAAGCACAGGCCTGCTAAGCAAAGGGTCACTGGTTTGATTCCCAATCAGGGCACATGCCTGAGTTGCAGGCTAGGGAGGACGTTAGAGGCAACCACACATTAATGTTTCTCTTCCCCTCTCTCTCCCTTCTCCTCTCTCTAAAAATAAATAAACAAATAAAATATTTAAAATAAAAAGACAACCAAATTCAAAGTTTAAACCTTGACTGGATTCTGGCACTTAAAGAAATGTTATATGAGGTATGTGGGAAGTAACTAAAGAAATATGGACCCCTTTGATACACGATTCTCATTCTTTTCTGGTTAAAATTTTAGAGTCATCGATTTATCAGCCAACCCTGTCAGCTATTATTTTAACACATCTTAAGAATCTGACTACTTGTCACTAGCTCAAGTACAACTATTTTCTTATCTAGATTACTGCAATAGCCTCCAATTACTCTCCTAGCCTTGCCCCCCACCCCACATCATTTTCTATACAGCAGCCAAAATGTAATTCTGACCTTATCACTCCTCTGCTCAAAACCCTTGGATGGTCTCCCAAATCACTCAGAACAAAGGCCAAAGTCTATGATTTGGCCTATTACCTAACCAAATCTACTCTTATTAACCTTGACCCAGCATTTCCATTTACAGCAAATCATTATGTAGTTGTATGTGCATATCTCTGAAAACAGTTATAAAAAAGAATATGCACTTGTGTCTTCAATAGCATAAGCCTGAATGCAACCTAAATGGCCATTAATAGGAGACAGGTTGTTGATACAGAATATCTCTACTCCCCCCCCCTCCGCCAAAACAAAACTATATACACAATACATACCCCCATTTCTATAAAAAGGAAAACTAAGGGCTTATATAGATTCCTATTTGCAGCACAGATACATAATATATGATGGGTTATTCACAGACTGCCTCAAGAATATACGTGAAACTCTTAAAAGTATCTGCCTCTTTGAAAAAGTATAGTACCAGGGCTCAGGGATTAGAAAAGACTTTTTCATTTTTTACCTTAATGTCCAAAAATTTCTTAGAAGTTCATGTATTATATTAAAAAATACAGACTCATACATTCATAGTCTCATAACAGAAAGGCAGAAATGATTTCTAAGGCAACAACTTTTGAAAGAGGTATATGGGGGCAGCAGGGAGAGGGGTCAGTTTGTTGTTGTATAATGGAGGAGGTGGATGAGACAATAGGAAGTATGACCACAGAAACAAAATATAATTCTGAAGCATTTAACCACTGAGAGAATGAGAAAGAGTGGTCAATTAAAAAAAAAAAAGACCCCAAATGCCAGACAGTATGTAAAGACTCAAAACCTATAAAAGACAATTCATGAGGGAAGAAATCGATACACACCGGAAGATATGAGACTATGAGACTGAAGGTATCAATCAAAGAGAGAACAATCACACAGAGGCAGTATCAATGAAGTACAAAGTGTGGACATTCCAATTAAAGATAATAGGGGAACCTGGTCCTCTAGAATCTAATTAAAGAGGCAGAATACTGAAACAGAAAAACCAGGGACTGAAAATGTCATTCCAGTATATAAAGAATTCATACCAAATGATACTCCAAAACTAGGGCCTGTAAGAAAACATACTTAAAAGCATTTCAGGTGTCAATGCTGTCTGGTTGTCATTCACTCACCTGGAAAAATTTCCTTTTCAATCCTTTCTCCACATCCCAATTTGTCCTTTTGCTCCAACAGAGGTTCACGTTCAGCTTGGTCAGCTTATAACCTGCTATTGGGGAAATGACATACCACTAGAACGTTAATGCTGGGGCAAAATACCACTCTAGAACTCAGCCTGAGCCCTGGGCCCTCAGGGCTTTCTGAAGGATGAGGAAGGTGCAATTTCCAGGGATGCACAAGAATGGGGACCTGTGAAAAAGAGCAAAGTATCGATCTTTTATCTTATAATTAAAGTACAATTACATGAGCAAAGGGACTAAGATGATTTGAATCTTGAATTTCAAAGCCATATCCATTTAAGCCTCCACACATCCTGAAATGGGTGGGGGGGACTTACTTTCAGATTTTTACTTACATAGAAGAGATGTTCACACCTTACCTGACTAGTTACTATCCTTCTCTAGCACCATACCCCTGCATAGGTTCCTGAGTGGATTTTAAATACGGCCCTTATTCCTGGACGAATTCAATACTCTTATCTATGCCTATCAGAACTAAGCCACAAGTATACAATGCATAGGAAATTGATTTGACAGTATTCAGGAATAAAAAAACTCAAAACATTTTCCTGGAATCCTAATACTTACTTTGTTTGCATTATACTCTTGAGTAAAACTACATATTAGAAATATCCTATAAATATGTTCATTCATTCAAAAAACATTTTTAAGATTATAGAAACTGACAAAATCTGAATATGGAATGGATTGATAGTAGTAATATATCCATGTTAAATTTTCTGAGTTTGAAAAAGAAATGTCCTTGTTCCTAAAAAGTTCACGTTAAAGTATTTATAAAGGGAGCATGTATGTAACTTAGTCTCATATGCTTCAGAAAAAAATTACACACACGTAGAGATAGAGAGAAGAAAAAATAAAGTGAAAAAACAAAATGTAAATGATCAGTGACTTTGGGTAAAGGATTTATAAGGACTTCTCTGAGCAACTCTAATTTTTCTATAATGTGGAAATCACACTTAAAAAGCAAAATTCTAAAAAACTTAACTTATTGCTTAGAAACACACTAGCTACATCACAGGTGGCAAACACAAGGCCCAAATCCAGCCCTCCACCTTATTTCTTCCCAGTAACAGTGCTGAGCTCTCGCTTAACTGTTAAGGAGTAGTTACATTTATACAGTCCTAAAATTACATTTGGCCCTTTGAAGGCGACCACAAGGCTGATGTGGCTCCCAGTGAAAATGAGTTTAACACCCCTGATCTACACCGTTTGTTGAAAAGGCTTGGTCACTATTCTGTACTGGGGTATGGCAGAGATGGATGGCTTAGAGCCTTATCTAAAAAGTAATGTACACAGACAGGAACATGAGAAGGTGAACTGGCTGAAGACCAATTATGAGAGGATCAAGTTTGATATTCGGGAAATTCAGTGTCAGGTTTCTAAGGAACATACAAACATATATCATTTGTCAATTGTATGTGCAGATGAGGAGCTCAGAATAGGCCTAGAATCATAATGGGAATTTGTCAGGTGTCAGAATATCATTGCTGCTGAAGACACAGATGAAATGTTACTATGACTACTTACAGAGAATATACACATTATATGAAAAAGATGGTCAAGGACAGAGACTCCTAAGAACCCCAACAATCAAGGAAGCAAGAAAAAGTTTGACAGAAACACTGTGGCTGCTAGGTTTTGAGTCTTTCAAATACTTCTTGAAAACCATACAAACTTCAAGAATAAACAGGAAGGAATAATACCAACCAGCCAATCCATAAACTACCTCTTTAGTGAAACTAGTAAGAATATGTTAACTCCAAATTATATGCAAGTGTGGCACAAAACACCCAAAATAACAGGTGCTACAGGAACCATAATAGTGGTAGGTGAAGCAGGAATAGCTAGAAAGCCCTGGCTGGTGTAGCTCAGTGGATTGAGTACCTGCCTGCAAAACAAAAGGTCACCAGTTCAATTCCCAGTCAGGGCACATGCCTGGGTTTCATGCCCAGGCATGAAACCCAGTAGGGAGCAAACAAGGGGCAACCACATGTTAATGTTTCTCTCCCTCTCCTTTCCCCTCTCTAAAAATAAATACAATCTAAAAAAAAAAAAGAATGGCTAGAAAATGGCGAGAGGTTTAACAGTTAACAGTTCTCAGAAATAATTAGCAAATATTCATTCTCAGAATGAGGCATTCACCCTGAGTGACTACTTGTAGCCAACTCTAATAACCAAACTAGGGACAAAATAACCTCCCAAATTCCACATATTGGGTTGGCCAAAAAGTCCATATGGTTCTTCCCATAAAATAAAAGACACATTTTTCATTTTCCCCAACAATGTTATTGACTTGGATATTGAGTATGTCCGCTATTTCCCACATGGTGTAACACTGATTGTTCTCAATGTCTTGATTTGATCACTATCAACTTCAACTGGTCTACCCGACCATGGGGCATTGTCCAGTAAGAAATCTCCAGCACGACACTTTGCAAACCACTTCTGACATGTTCGATCTGTCACAGCGCCTTCTCTATACACTGCACAAACCTCTTTGTTTTAGCTGCATTTTTCCTTCTTGAATAAAGCATAATATGCCAAAAATGTGTATTTTCTTCCACCTTCAATATTAAAATGGCTATACAAAAATTCACCAATTTTGATTTTTTTAATGCATGCTGATATTACAGCTGTCACAACACAATCTAACAAAATTGTTTAAAATGAAGTTAAAGACAACTAAGCACTACTAAAATCACCTTACAGAAAAAAACAAATGAACTCTTTGGCCAATCTCTGCCAAAGGCAGGCTCAAATAGGAGACCTGAACAAGAAGTTACAAAGAAGCCTAAAAAGTGCTGGAAATGCTGAGGGAAATTCCAAGGACTTCAAAGCTCAAAAATCTGCAGATAATATTTCCCTACATTTGAGCAGGCCTCACCCTAAGAGGTAACTGATGAAAGCAAAAACTAGTTTAGACAGAAAAGGACTGAAGAGGGAAGCAAAAAGTAGACTTAAAAAATACAGCAAGTCCTTACTCAACATCATCAATAGGTTCTGCAACTTAAAGCAAAACAATGTGTAATGAAACCAATTTTGCCACTGGCTAATCGATATCAACAAGAGTTCAGTTCCTATGGAATCTTATCAATATGTTAACAAAAAATAAATAAAAAATAAAAAATAAAGGAAACGACATTACTCCAGGACCTACTGTACTTGGGAATGGGGCAGGCCCAGATTTAGCAACTTCTAAATACATCACTCTAAAAGACAAGTTCTATGAAAAATTACAGGAAACAGAGATAGAGAAGTCGGCATCAACCAGGTTAGGGTCACTGAGCAAGAGAAGATGCACAAGTTCCTTGCTTTAAAAACCAGAAGGCCTAAGCCAGATGGCTCAGTTGGTTAGAGCATCCTCATGTGCACGAAAAGGTTGTAGGTTCAATTCTTGGTGAGGCACATACATGGGTTACCGGTCTGATCTCTGGACAGGGTGCATGTGGGAGGCAGCTGATCAATGTTCCTCGCATTGATATCTGTCTCTCTCTCCAAAACCAACAAACATATCTTCAGGTGAGTATTAAAAATAAATAAAAAAAAACTAGAAGAGGCACAAGAGCTTTAAACCATAGAAAGATACTATGCCTCCATTTTCCTGGTACTTATCTAGGAAAATCTATCTGATACAAATATGAGTAACACAAAATAATTTGGGTCCATAAAAGGATACTATAATAAACAGTGAAAATGAATAGCATAATTTTCCAACAATGAAATAAATTCATCTGAAAAATATAGACAAAAACCAGGTAAAAATATGAAACACAACGTAACAAAATGAGCTTTTAAAAAAAGAAAAACTTTTAAGAAACAAGCAAAGCTATAAAAAGCACACAAAAGACAGAGGAACTACATAAAAAAAAGGAAGAGGGAAAGGAAAGAAAACAGAACAGGAATGGACATCTTACTGGGCATCTTATTTTTGATGTTTGATTTTTTTTAAGATTACAGTATCACAGTGTGGAGGGATTTTTGTTTACTTGATTAACATGATCTTTCCTGGTTGTTGTATCCTAGACACAGCAGTAGCTCCAGCTTTATTAAACTTTTTGGTTCTACTCACATCTCTAGAGACCCAGGCAGCATGAGTAATCTTTATAGATAATTATAATCTATCAGAACCACAAAAGCCATATTCTTATTTAATGTAAAAACACTGGAGGCATCTGTATAAAATTCTGAATTAAGATAGGATGCCCATACATCAATTATTATTTAATATAAACAACAGTTCAGTAAATTAAGCAAAGAATAAAACTAATTTATAGCTATCAACAAGCTTCCCATATGACTTCATTGATAATAGCAATTTTATATTGCTATTCTTGCTATTCTTGGTACTTTATCTTTTATAGATAAAGTACCCAGAAACAAATTTAGCAAACAGTATCTAAAACCTATACAAATAAAATAGGAGTATTTAACATCAAAAAGGTCTAATGTTCCTTTCCACTAAATTATTTTATAAGTTTAATGAAATATAAGTAAAAATAAGGTCCCCCCCCCCCTTTAGAATGACAAGCTGATTCTAAAGTTTACACAGAAAAACAAACAAGTAGAATAGCTGGGAAACACTGCAAAGGACAAGCAGTAAGAGACTAGTTACAGCAGATAATAAAACAAAAGTATAAGGCCTCAATAATAAAGACATAAATAGTGGGCCCTGGCTAGGTTCCTCAGTTGACTGGAGCATTGACCTGTGCACAAAAAGGTTGAGGGTTTAATTTCCAGTCAAGATACATACCTGGGTTGCAGCTTTGATCCCCTATTGGGGCAAGTACAAGAGGCAACAGATCAATGTCTCTCTCCCTCTCTTTCTCTTCTCTCCTAAAATCAATAAACTTAGGTGAGAATTTTTTTTAAAAAAGACGTAAATATTGGTACACAAATTTAGCCTGGAAGATGGAGAATATGAAGCCTAGAAATAAACTAAATACACATAGAATTTAGTATATGATCAAAATGTAAGCTTAAAATAATTAACACCTTAAATAAACAGCATTGGAAGAAATGAGTAGCCCATTAGAAAAAGATAAATCTGGATACACACCTAATATTATATATCAGGATAAACTCTAATTGAATTAAAAATATGAATATGAAAATGAAACTCTATAAAAATTATAGCCGTGTAAGGATTTGAATATACAGCTGAATTTGGAATGGGAAAGGCATTCTATGACTGCAAATTAAAAAACTAACACATCTAACTATATAAAAATAAAACCCTCCAGATTCTGTACTGTTAAGAGAAGAAATGACCACCACAACCAATATCAAAACACAAATTTACAACTTGGACAAAAAATTACAACTCATTTCACAAAGAGCTAAACTTTCTAATTTAACAGGTCTTAGAAGAAAAAGGCACCCCCCCGAAGAAAAATGAGAAATGAGATATGAACAAACACTTCTCAGATAAACACGTGACCCTTAAACATATTAGATCTCAACCTCACTCATAATGAGGAATATAAATTAAACCTAAAATAAGATACCAATTTTTATTTATGCCTTTGACTCACCACCCCCCTCCAAAATCAACTATTCAATACTATATCCTGATGATAAAGTTGTGGGAAAACAGGTGCTCTTGTACTCTGCTAAGTGCCAATGGAAGTATTAAAAACTTAGTAACAAGGGCAACTCCACTTGTACCAATCTACTTTAGAGATACTCCTGTGTTAAGGACAAAATGACACAGATAAAAAAGAAATTATTCATTATTGCAGTTACTAACAGCAAAAGACTGGAAATAACCCAAGTGTCCAACAACAGAATGAACTATGGTACATGCACACAGTAACATTTATTCAGCAATTACAAAGAAAAAAAAAGGTAATGATTAAGAAAAGAGATCTCCAGGACATACTGTTAAGGGAAGAAAGTCAGTAAGAGATGTATATAGTATGCTACCTTTAATGTAAGGAGGGTGGGGTATATGAGAGAAAAAGAAACATATACTGGTGGCCCAACAAACAAAAAATCCACTTGATAAACAAGAAAAAATATCTGAAGATTGTGATGGGGAGGGGAACAGAATGAGACAAGATATCTCCGAAATATATTTTGGTAAATCAGAATTGCATTACTTTTCTAAATAATCAAATTCATTTTCTAAAAAGCAGTCCTTGAACTTGAAAACAAATAGAAACAAATGAACCCAACTGTTAACTTGGTAATAAATAATTCCTCAAAGAAAAGATTTATCTCAAATGACTTAAGAACAGAGAACTTGACTACACATCTTTAGTACTATGCTTTCTAACCACAAAAATAGGTACAGTGAAGTTTCTCATGTAATACAGTGTGTTTATATTTACTATTCATATCAGTGGTATTTTGAAAACTTTTTTTATGTTGCAGGGAAAAGGTAAGAAAATTAAGTATTTATGTTAACTTGTTTCAGAATTTTTACTATAAAACACAGCTAGAAGCTAATTATTAGGTAAAAATACTGTACTATTTATAATGAATTAGAAATACTAATATGAACTCATGATTTTTAAAAATCAATTTCCTAGCTCTGTCACTGAAATGGCCTTGAAATAATGTTACCCCTGCAGCAATGAATACATCCAGTACCCAGCCTCGCTCTCTCAATACCATCTGCAGTGAAAGAAACCAGAGCTCCTTGGAGACATGGCCATTTCCTTGTTTGAGAGGGAAAGTACAACGTGGGACTAGAGTAAGAAAATTCTCCTAGTTAAATGGTGGCACATCAAAATGAAACAAGTCAACTGGAAAGAGAGTCCCCTAAGCTAAAAATGCGATGAATGAGTGTCGCAAAGAACACTAGCTGCAGTTATCAGAACTCAACTTTAAAATGAAGCTTAAAGAAGAAAGGTAGGAAAACTTTGAAACGATTTCAGGTGGCAAATAAGTATCAAAGGAATGAAAAAAACAGAAAGTTATCACTTTGTAACCCCTTGGCTATCGACTAGCCAAGAATTATTTACCGGTGTTAAAACGATCCATTCAATGATTGGTGGGGAATGGACATTTGTATGGGACCAAAGTAAAACCATACAACATTACCCTTTTGTCATAAAAGGTAAAATACAATTAACGGTGGCCAGGACACACAGTATGTGTCTCTACTGATATTATGCAATTTGAAGATTCCAAAAGTCACAATTGGGATTTTTAAAAAATATCATCAGAGATTCTGAATTAGAACCATAATAAAGTAATCGTCATAGAAATCAAAGAACAAACCTCATGAAGGCAGTGGTGATGAGTTTCTAAGATGAATGTAACAAGCACAGAAAGCTAACTTCCTCATTCCAGCTGTAAAAAGAAATGTCCCCCACCCAACACTACTTAAAAATGGAAATAAGGAGAGTCTCTTTCAGAAATCTCTAACAGAAACAGTAAGAATGGCTGTACTATTTCTGAGGAAGTATTGTTTTGTAGATAGTAATAACAGTACTAACATTTATCCAGTACTTGCTACATACCAGGCATTATTCTACAGAATTTAGAATTCCATGATCTGCACAACCACCCTGTAAATCAAGCATTATTTTCTCTATATTACTAGATTAAAAAACTGAAGTTCAAGGTTTAAGTGGCTGCCTAAGGTCACCAAAGTACAAAGTGGGAAAGGAAGGAGTTAACAGAAGCAGTCTTGCTCCAGGGCCTATTTCCTCCTTAAAAAAATAATAACAAACACAAACTATTGAATATATACTAAGTTCATATAGTTAAAAAACAAACATAAAAAGGTATTTGCCTTTGCCCTACCTATCCCTGTATCACTACCCTTAACAAAGATAGCCGCTTTTCTTATTTCTCCCTTTTCTTACTCTATACCATACATTCTGCATTCTTGTTTTATTTATAGTTATTTCAAGTGTCAATATAAAAAACTTCCTTTTCATTCTTTTGTATAGCTACATATTATTGTTACATAGATGTACTATAATTTTATCCAAGCAGTCTCTGAATGATGGGCAAAAATTGTTTCTAATCTTTTCTTATGCCTTACACTAACGCACTGAGCAACCTTGCACCTGTATTATTCCATGCAAATGCAGGTACACTTGTAGGATTAGTTTCCAGGTACAAAATAGCTAGCTCCAAAACAACAACAAAAAAAAACACACAAGCAAACTTGTAGTTATATAAATATTGCCAAAATGCCATTCCTAGGCCAGCTTCATGCAACTACTATGTTACTTTCCAAGGATTTATATTTTCAAATGTCACCAGTGGCTCCCACTTCCATGCACCCAACTGCTTTCCTCTTCCAGTTCTACTGGCTATTCTAGCTTGTCTATTTTTCCATCTGAAGTGCAGAATCAGTTTATCTAGTTCCAAAAGGAGAAAAACTGTAGGTACTTTTATCAGAAACACATTAATCAATTTACTCAAGTTTGCACACACTTCTTTACCTCTTCCTATTGAAAAGCATGGTATATCTATTTGTTCAACATCTTACGTTAACTCCTCTTAGTACTTGAAAGTTATTTTCTATTAGTTTTACCTATTTAAGTTTATTCCTCAATATTTATTGCTCTTGTAAATACTGGTTTTCTCCTGTCTTCTAAATTCTGTCTATTTGAATTTGAAGTCTATGGCTTCACCACCCTGAACGCGCCAGATCTCGTCTGATTTTGGAACCCAAGAACTCTAATACTACATAACTTTAACTTTAATAACATAATTATTAAAAATTATGTGAAGGATAACTGTGCTTGGATTCCTTACAAAAAGCACCTTTGCAGACACGAATTTTCTTCATTACTTCACAAAATCCACAAATCTGTGAATACCGCTTTTCATCCAGACTCTAGCCCAGACTCTTAAATAAAGATGGCAACAGAACTGTTTTCTTGAAAGAACGAAAATAACGCTGGACTCCTTAATTCTGGGCTTTCTGCATTTTATGACACTGCTTCTCAAAGTGTAACGCTGATGTGTAGTCTAGGACTTAGCAGCCCTACTTAAGTAACCCAAAAGAGCAGGGGATCTGAAATCGTCTGAGGCAGGCACTCTCAAACAAAAAATTCAGCCCTGGCTAGTCTGGCTCAGCAGATTGAGCGGCAGCCTACGAAGGAAAGGGTCATGGGTTCATTTCCAGTCAGGTCACATTCCTCAGTTGCGAGCCAGGTCCGCAGTAGGCCGCCTGAGAGAGGCAACCACTCATTAATGTCTGTCTCTTTCTCCCTCCTTTCCTATCTCTAAAAATAATTTTTTAAAAAACTCCTTTTAAACATTCATGGCTTTTAAAAAGAGGAAGAAATCATGGGGATTTGCATTCTACCACAATTAAAAAGAAATGTGCTTTTATATAAAAGTCCATTTTAATATTTACAACTTAGCTCCCCCCCACCTTCAAATCTTCATGTAAAACTGATACTCCAGGAAGATGGCACCGTCATCTGCACTTTCGACAAGGAAGTGCGGCTCTAATATAATTACCTCAAGGCTGGTCTCCTATAGCGCCCTCATAAATACAGCCATGCACAATCCTGCACTCAGTTTCTCACTGAATAACTTCAAACATCGGTAAAACTGAAAGTCACACATGCTCGAACCCTCTTTTAAGGGCCGCCAACCCGACCCCACGCGTAGGCCAGATGCTCTTAAACCCACTCCCCCGCCCCCGCGCCGCATCCCAAAAGATCTGGCGTTCTCCCCTTTGACCTCCCGAACCCGACCGGACCAAGACACCCACATCCCACCTCCTACTTTCGCGCCACGTGGACCCACGGACCGACTGACCAGCGGACAAAGACCAAAATGTCCACTCGGTGCGCTGCGCCTGCGCTTTCGGAGGCCTACCTAGAAATCCCACAAGTCTCCGCGACTCGGCACGCACAGTCAACTCGGCCTAGCCCGGGTGGTATCTGATTACCTACTGTGAACAGCAACGCAGTTTTTCTGGCCTTAGACTACACTTCCCATAAGGCTTTGCTTGTCGACACTCCGTCTCTCCTATGCGAACTTGACTGCCTCTTCCTGCGACTGTGGCGCTCTCGGGCGAGTAGTCCTGCCTTGGAGGAAGTTCAGCTCCAGCGTAGTGAGAGGTTTGGAGTGGGGGCTCCCTCTCTGAAGTCTCCGGAGAGCAGTGTCAAGCAAACCGAGCTCGAATTCTGAAATACGAAGACGCCATCTTATCTGGTTGGTCGGGATCTGAACTACGTTTCCCAGAGTCAACAGCGGCATAACGTTACACCTCACAAAGAGGTGGTGAGATTGCTTTCTCCGCAAGGGACCCGGACGGTACTAAGGGGAGGCACAAGGTGAGGGGTCTGGGAATCTCACGCGGCAGTGGGGGGGCGTGTCCAGAGCTTTGGGTCTGCGTGCTGGCTGTAGCGGGCTGAGGATGCGGACTTTGAGTGAATCTCTCTGGCTGTGGTTGGGTGTCTGTGAGTGTGCGGTTGTGATCACCTGTTTCCAGGGTGTGTGTCTGGTTGGGTTTTTTGTAACCACGTGTGATAGTGTTGGATTGGGGGGGAAGGTGAGAGTCTTGTGTAATACTGCCTGTGCCCCTTTTGTGTACATATGACCACATACCTTGTCCTTGGAGGTGTGAGTGTAGTTGTAACTGTGCAATGATAACATGTTTCCAGGTGAATGTATGGTTGCGTGGTGTTATGACCTTGTGTGGTACCATGGGCAATTGTGTGTCTGCGACGGTGTAGTGACACTGCGGTATACATCCCAGTAGTATCCGTTGTGTTGTGTGGGTGTGGCATGTCTTTGCCTGTATGAGTGTAGCTGTATGTCTCCAGAATGAATGTTGAGTTGTGACTGGTTAACATTGAGTTGGCCTGAGTAGTGTCAGTGTATGCGTGTGTCCCCTATGTAGGTATGTGATGTGTCTGTGCGGAGCATTTGTGAGTGTTGGGTGTAGGGAGTCTGTGACTATATCAGAGAGATTTTGTGTGTCTCATGGGTGAGGTTTTGTGACTATGTGTCTTTTTAGTATGTGTGAGATTATTATGACTGTGTATAAGAATGTGGAGGTATCTATGATTAGTGTGATTGTGTCCTGTGTGTCTCAGGAGTGGATGTGTGGTTGTGTTTGTGTGACACTGGCCTTTTGTGCAGCACCAAGTGTATGGATGTGAGGTGTCTGTGACTTCAGTGTTCTAATCACTGCCGAACCTGTGAAATTAAGACAGATTGTGGCCCCCAGCAGTGAGAACCTCAGCCTTAAACTGTAACACTGGGATTGGGCAGGGTGGCAAGTCTTCCCTGACCTCTCTCCTGTGTGGGAAGTAGGGAGTTGATCCTTCAAAAATATCTTGGTCCCTCATTATCCCTTTTTTCATAAAAATATATTTTATTGATTATGCTATTACAGTTGTCCCACTCCCCCCCTTTATTGCTCTCTGCCCTGCATACCCCCTCCCATCCACATTCCCCCCTTTAGTTCATGTCCATGGGTCATACATATATAAATTCTGTGGCTTCTACGTTTACCATAATATTCTTAACCTCCCCCTGTTTACTTTCTACCTACAATTTATGCTACTTATTCTCTGTACCTTTCCCCCCTCTCTCCTCCTCCCACTCCCCTGTTGCTAACCCTCCATGTGATCTCCATTTCTGTGAGTCTATTCCTGTTCTAGTTGTTTGCTTAGTTTTTGTTTTTGTTTTTTTGATTCAGTTACTAGCTGTGAGTTTGTTGTCCTTTTGATGTTCATATTTTTTATCTTCTTTTTCTTAGATAAGTCCCTTTAACATTTCATATAATAATGGCTTGGTGATGATGAACTCCTTCAACTTGACCTTATCTAGGAAGCACTTTATCTGCCCTTCCATTCTAAATGAAAGCTTTGCTGGAGCTTTGCTAAGTATGTAGATCCTTGACTTTCATGACTTCAAATACTTCTTTCCAGACCCTTCTTGCCTGCAAGTTTTTGGGGTTTTGTTTTTTGTTTTTTGTTTGGAGAAATCAGCTGATAATATAATGGGAACTCCTTTGTAAGTAACTGTCTCCTTTTCTCTTGCTGCTTTTAAGATTCTCTCCTTATCGTTAATCTTTGCTAATGTAATCATGTGCCTTGGTGTGTTCCTCCTTGGGTCCAACTTCTTTGGGACTCTCTGAGCTTCCTGAGCTTCCTGGAAGTCTGTCTCCTTTGCCAGATTGGGGAAGTTCTCCTTCATTGTTTTTTTCAAATAAGTTTTCAATTTTTGATCTTCCTCTTTTCTTCCATTACCCCTATAATTTGGCTGTTGGAATGTTTAAAGTTGTCCCAGGGTTTCCTAAGGCTCTTCTCATATTTTTTTTGAATTCTTATCTCTTCATTCTGTTCTGCTTGAATGTTTATTTCTTCCTTCTGCTCCAAATCATTGATTTGAGTCCCAGTTTCCTTCCCTTCACTCTTGGTTCCCTCTCTACTTTTGTTTATTTCACTTTGGGTAGCCTTCACTTTTTCCTCTATTTTACAACCATATTCAGCCATTTCTGTGAGCATCCTATTACTAGTATTTTGAACTCTGCATTTGATAGGTTGGCTATCTCTTCATTGATTGCTTAGTTCTTTTTATGGAGTTTTCATCTGTTCTTTCATTTGGACCATATTTCTTTGTCTCAGCTCACCTGTTATGTTGTTAGGGGCAGAGCCTTACATATTTCGCCAGGGTGGGGGCATCCCCCGTAGTGCATTGTGGCTCTGTATGTGGAGTAGGGGTCAGACAAGGAACAATGCCACTGGCTCAGCTCTTGGCCAGCTTTCAGTCACTTCCCCCACTACCCACAAGCAAATTGGGCCCTTCTGGTGCTGATTCCTAGGTGGGTGGGTTTGTGTTCATTCTAAGACCCTGTGGGTCTGTCCAACAAACTCTCCTATAAGGCTGGGAGTTTCTCCTGCTGCCGCAACCCCCACAGATTTTTACTGCCAGAGGTTTTGAGGCTTTCTTTTTCCCACTCTGTAACCCTGGGCTGCGCAGTCTGGCTTGCATGCAAATTTGGGACCTCCCAGTCTGCCGGCTGCCCATCTCTGCCCCTCCTACCAGTCTGGATAAATGTTTCTTCTTTAACTCCTTGGTTGTTAGACTTCCATACAGTTTGATTTTCTGGCAGTTCTGGTTATTTTTTGTTTTTAAGTTTGTTGTTGTCCTTCTTTTGGTTGTGCAAGGAGGGAAAGTTTATCTACCTACACTTCCATCTTGACCAGAATTCCAAATGTGAAAATTTAAAAAGTTCAGTCCATCTTTTATGCACACACGTATACACACACGAGGTCTGTCCAGAAGGTATCCAGCCATTTACTTTGAAAAATAAAGACATTTATTGAAGAAGGTACAAGGTACAAGAAATATTGTACATAGGAAAATGACACCTCAGTCCCTTTCAAAATAGGCACCTTGGGACTCACCATACTCCCAGTGTCTCTTCCTTTGTTCCAAACCCTGCAAAATCCTCTGTTGGAATTGCCATCAGCTGCCCCATTGTATTTTCCTGAATCTCCTCAACTGTCTGAAATCTCTTCCATTTCAAAGTTGATTTTAGTTTTGGGAAAAGCCAGGAATCACAGGACACCAAATCTGGGCTGTTGTGGGGCTGAGTCACCTGGATGACTTGATGTTCCACCAAAAAATTCTGCATGAGATGTGATGCATGAGACATGATGAAGCTACCAATTATAGTTGCCCAGAGCTGCAGCCATTTTTATTATTGCATCTCAACTGACAAAGAACGTTGAGGTAGTACTCCTTATTAATTGTTTGGCTGGGAAGGGCGTACTCATGATGGACAACACCTTCCCATTCAAAAACAACAGTTAACATGTTCGTGATCTTGCTGCAGCTTTGCCACCCCTCTTTTGAGCATGGAGTACCAGCCAACTTCCATTGGGACAACTGGGCCTTTATTTCCAGATCATAGCTGTAGACCCACCATTCATCTCTGGTAATGACCTTCTCAAGGAAATCTAGTGCATTGATAGTGGTTTGAATCAAGTCATTAGCAACTGCAGCATGATGTTCCTTCTGCTCTGGTGGCAGAAGCTGCAGATGAATTTTGCCACAACACGTTTCATGCCAAGATCCTGCATCAAAATCTTGGACACAGTAGATTTTGGAATCCCCAGATCAGCTTCTAGTTCTTGTGCTATCAGTCACCCATCTTTGTTGAGTGCAGCCCATACACATTCTACATTCTCAGGTGCTCTGCTTGTTGCAGGCCTTCCAAAATGTGGACCACTTTTAACAGATTCTCAACCATCTTTGAAGCATTTGTGCCACTCTTTTATTTACGCTGCATTCATCGCATCATCCCTGAAAGCCTTCTGAATCATCTGAATAGTTTCCATGGAGGAATGTTCAAGCTTAACACAAAATTTGATACAGATTTGTTGTTCTACTCGCTCAATCGTTTTGAATGCAACAGCCACACAGTACATATGCTGACTCAACAGCATCTACTGCCCCCACTGACTAGTACAGTGAAATCATCATTGTTCATGCGTGTGCATTCCAGTCCACTCTCCTTGTCTGTCAGGTTACTCAATGTTGTGCAGACCATTCTCAGTATATTAATGATGGATGGACTTTTTCCTGATGGACCTCGTATGTATATTTTTTTCTATAAAATAGGGTTTCATTACACAGGGTGAGACAGAAATAGGTTTACAGTTGTGTGTGTGAGAAACACAGAGTTTATTCTTGTATTATTTATTCTTATATTATTTTTCATAGGAACAACTGGAAACCTACATTTGCCCCACCCTCTACTGTTTTATTATTACCTACCTTATTCACTCAAGGTTGTTTTTTAAAATCTTAACATTAGCAAAGATATGTATCATTTTAAGGGCAACAGTGTTTTCATTGGATGGATGCACTATGGTGTATCTAATCAGTCCTCTTTTGTAGGCTATTTAAATGCTCTCCAAGTTGTTTCCATTGTCAACAGGGTCTACATAATCACACACACATCTTTTGGATAGAGCCTCAGCTATGGAAGTGCTTCATCAGAGCACACTGTAGTTTAATTTCTACTAACATTGCCTTGTTGAAAGTTTACACTAACCACAGCCTACTGTATGTGTCCATTTCCTCATGTCATGCTATTGTGAAGTGTCACCAAGTCTTTTAAATTTTTGCCGAATCAGTAACTATAAAATGGTATTAAAATGGTATTTTGTTGCTTTAATGCAGTCCCTTCATTAATGAAGTTTAGAAACTTTTGATAGGTTGAGCCACTTTATTACTTAGTGAATGTATAGCCTTTGCTCATCTATCTAAAATTACTGCTTTTTTCTGAAAATTTAATTTTAAAAGTACGAACTATGAAGAGTTTTTATTGTTTTTCTGACGTGAGTTAAAGATTTTTTTTCCATTTTATCATTTGCCTTTTCATTTTGATTTTAATATTGGGGGTAGAATTTTTTATCTCAATTAAATGTTTTTTCTTTTTGTTTTTCTGTTTTAATGTCATGTGTCCACAAAATATAAATATATTATACTTGTCTGAGATACTTTTACAGTTATTTAAGTTTGTATAGTAAATATCTTATCAAGTTAGAACTTGTTTGGCTTATGATATGACCACAAAAAAATAGGATGAGAAATTTCTACTTTGATAAATTCCTAAGGTTTTCATTGTGATAGTGTGCATTCATTGCAGTGTTTGTGTGCCTCCCATGCAGTGTTTTGTGTCTTGACAAATTAATAATAAACAAAACTACCAAGATCCCTGTATTTAGGTTTAATGGGAAAAGTCAAATAATTGCCAAGAAAATATATAATACAACATTTAGTAGCACTGAGAGCTATAAAAAATAATAAAGCAGAGAAGGCTAGAAAGAATGGCAATGGGTAATATTTTAGTAGTTTGGTCACAGAGGTGAAGTTTAAGCAGAAACCTTCATGAAGGAGAAAGCAAGCTCTTTAACAACCTAGTGGGGAACATGCTCGGCATTACACGGTGAGTTCTAAATAGTCCAGGACACTTAAGAGTAATGAATATCCCATTGTAAGTACAATTTCAGAATCATTATTAGGATGCATATAGGTATGGCTCTTTATGAATTTTGTCAGATCTCAAGAATTCTTTTTAATTTAAAGGTTCAAATATCTCATTTCCTCCAGAAAACATTTTATTCATTATCTCTCCAGCTGTTCTGTTATCCACTTTTATACATATTTTATGTCTTCTGGATCTTTCTCTGCCTTATCTCTAACCTTTATTTTCAGAACCCATTCTTCTGTATCTTTTCCTTCTGAATTCTAAGATGTTCTCTAAGGCTCCCCCTACCCTGATGTCTAAGACATCTGGTATGTTCTCTAAGAATTATTAGAACAAACTATTGTCAGGACTGTCTCCTGTGGCAAAGCACTTACAAAAGGTTCTTAGTTTCCTTCTGTTAACCTCCAACTCTTTGAGTTGTCCCCTTGCTACTCTGGGATTTATTGTTTATTCCTTCATTAATGGCAGCAACCACAGGGATCCAGTTTTCTCGGAAATTTCCAGAGGCATCAACAGAGAACACTTGGGTTTTTATCCCATCTCTGCTTTTATTAGCACTGTGGCCACAGGTGGATCTCATAACCTTTCAGGCATTCTAGCTTCTCTTCTGTGTGATGTGGGGAATACAGTCAACTTTATTTAACCCACAGTGTAGCTGTAAAAATAAAAGTAAGTAAAAAGTATATCTGAATAGTACCACATCACCTCACCCTGGAATCCTAGTGGTCATTTCTATAGCTATATATTTACTTTCCCCAAGGATAAGTTATCTGTGATCTTCTGTAATTCAGTCCCCAATACTTGGGTGCTAGTTCCCATCCCCTCCCTCCTACTCAAGGTCATTGCTCCAGCAATTGTCTTTAGTGTTCCTGCTATATTAATTTCTCTCTCCTGGATCATTCCCATCACTATAAACATGCTGTAACTTCTCGCACATTCAGTACTGACAACCCTGCCTGGACCACATATCCACCTCTGCCTCTGTTTTCTCTGTTCTTTTCAGCACATCTCCTTGAAAGGGAGGACTCTCCTGTCTCCATTTCATGTCTTCCTATTCTCTCTTGAACCCAGCTCCAGCCAAATTTTTGTGTCCTCCATTCCAGAGTATCAGCTTTTGTCCAGCCTTCTAATATCTCTTATAATGAATGCCAAGTGAACAGTTCTCATTTTTAATTTGGTCACTGTTCTTAACTTCCTTCTTGGTATACTTTCTTCATTGGGCGTCCAGTGAAGCCCAATTCTCTTATTTTTCCTTCTATTCCAGTGGTGTCTCCTTTTTAGACTCCTTTTTGCCTTTTCATCTCCCAGTTCTCTAACCAATTTTGAGCCCCCTGGCTCAGGTCTTGGACCTTTTAACCTAAAAATAAAAGGCCAAAGTAAGAGCCAATAAGTTTTTATTTGAGATCCAAATGAATAGTTATTCAGGAAGCACTGATTCAGGCAGAATCCTGAATCAGTGTTCTGATTAGGAGACAGAGGCAAGGGATATTTATGAGAAAGGGAAGGGGGAAATTACATCAATAGAAGGAGGGCATTTCTATAGATAGAGATTAGCTAACATAGTGATGCTAATTCTAAAGAATATTTTTAATTTTCAGTCCAGTAATCATCATATCTCCTTTGCTGTTATCTCTGCAAACAGTTACTTGCGATACACTGTTACTTCATGCCCAGTCCAAAGGTTCTTTCTCCCAGTTTTAACATTCCAAAGGCTTAAGGAGTAAGACTACAAGGCAGTTCCTCTGGGATTTCAGCTCTGGCTCCATTTTAGAGTGGCTTCATTTATATTATTTTTTTGTAGACATTTTCCTTTCACTCACTCCGTAGGTGAACTTATCTGGTCTCAGGGCTTTAAGTGCCATCTGTACATCAGTAATTTCCAATTTTGTAATTTTTAAGAATATTTTTATTGATTGATTTTAGAGAAAGAGGAAGGGAGGGGGAGAGAGAGAGATGTCAATTTGTTGTTCCACTTATTCAGCATTCATTGTTGCTTCTTGTATGTGCTCTAGCTGGAGATACAACCCACAGCAACCTTAGATTACTGAGATGATGCTCTAGCCAACTGAGCTACCCAGCCAGGGCTCCAATTTTATATTTGTACATTTAGTCTTTATCCTGAACTTCAGTACCAAATGTCTAATGGACACTTGACATTTCCACTTATGATTATTAAAGTTCATGATGGATGGACTTTTTCCAGACCTCATATGTATATTTTTTCTTATAAAATAGGGTTTAATTAATCAGGGTGAGACAGAAATAGGTTAACAGTTGTGAGAAACACAGTTTATTCTTGTATTATTTATTCTTATATTATTTTTCATCTGAACAACTGGAAGCCTACATTTGCCCCACCCTCTACTGTTTTATTATTACAGTAGAGGTATATAATAATCATCTCAAGTATTAAAAGTCTAAAACAGAACTCGTAATGTTCACTCCAGACCTGCTTCTCTCACAATCCTTTGTGTTAAGAAGCAACTTCATATTTCTGGTTGCTCAAGCCAAAAACCTTAGTGTCATCTTGGTTTTATTTTCTTATATACCTAAAATTAGCAAATCCTGTTAGCTCTGCCTTAAGAATATATCTAAGCTCTGATCAGTTCTCATCACCTTCACCACCACCATCCTAATGCAAAACATCTCACCCCTTGCCTAGATTACTGCAGTAACATTCTCACTGGTCTCCCTGCTTCCCTCATCCCTTTGTCCTCTTTAGTCCATTTTTCATGAGTGATCCTCTTAAATCTAAATCAGATCATGCCATTCCTTGGCTTAAAATAGTTCAGTGGCTCCCTGACTTACATAAGAGTAAACACCGAAGTTCTTACAATGAACTTCGAAGTTCTTACACGCCACATGTGATCCAACTTCCAGCTGCTTCTCTGACCCAGATGAGCCTCTGACCTTTCTTTCATATACCTCATTCCAGCCACTCTAGTCTCCTCCCTGTGTTGATCAAAGCAAGCCTGCTCCTGCCGTGAGGCTTTTCAATTGCTTTTCTCTCTGCCAGGAATGCACCTCCCCTAGATACCTACATTATGCACTCCATTTTTACAGGGCACCTTCTCAATGAAAAACGTCTCGAGCCACCCTCCATGCCCCTCAAACTCTATGCCCTTGTTTCATTTTCTCCACAGTACTTTGGCCACCTGGCATATGAATAGCAATATCAGTGTATTTGCAACTGCCTTTTTCCATTGGAATGTGGAATCTGCTAGGACAGGGACTAGATTTATTATCTTCCTCACAAATAGAACCATGCTGTTTGAACTAGGAACATAGTAAATATGGAAGAATTCTTTACTCCTCCCTCTCTCTCTGCCTCCCTCCAGATCCAATTAGACACCAGAGCCTGTTGATTATACTTCTTCTCTACACATGAATTCATCCCGTCCTTATTTCCACTGTCACTAACTGTCTTGGGGTCAGACAAGCACAAGCACCTTTCTGTTGATATTCCTGACTTCAATTTTACTCCTCTCCAATAAAAGAATCTGGTCACATTGGCCTTATCATTTCCCTCTTTAAATTCTTCAGTGTCCTTCCTCTTATTAATGAATGAAAAGCAAACTTACATTCAGTGAGTATTCATTGATCAGTTATATCCCTCAGATACCATGGCAAGTGTCAGTCACAGTGATGATGAGACCTGGCCCTTGCTCTTATTTTATTTCATTCATACACATTTACTTTCCAACCCCTAACGTAATCTCCAGCAGTATCTTCCTCTGGTTTCTCAAACTAATTAAATTTAAATTTGGATTGATTAAAATTATTAAGAAGTTTAGTTCCTCAGTCAAATGAGGCTAATGGCTTTATTATTGATGGTACAGATCTCAGTCATCACAGAAAGTTGATTGGCTAGCACACACTGGTCTAGACTTTTCCCAAACTATGCAAGCCATTCCAGATTATTCTCTGCTCCTCAAACACAGTATAAACTTTTGGTCCACTGTTTTGCCACTGCTCTTCACTCTTCTCTGAATGCTCTTCTTTCCCTTTTCTGTCTATTAAAATTTTCTGATTTTTAGGTCCCAGGTCACATTCTATAACTTATAGGAAATTTTCCTTGACACCATCCCTATTGATTAAATTGGTCCTCCCTCTGACACCCCCACCACGGGAAGCTTCTTGCCCCTCTAATTAAAACCAGCCTTGCTATCCTTCTTAAAACCCTTGAGATCTCAATACCTGGAGGTACTGGCCATGCTCCACAGAACTCCAACCTTAGCAACTGCCAGCCAGTGAGGAAGTGATGTTCTGTAGGAAAGCAATAGGAAGGATTTGAATGGAAAATAAGTGCTGGGCTAAGAGGCTGCTACAAATTGAGTTTCCACTTAGGTCAGTATTCACCTGGATGGGCAGGTGTGCTTATAAGATGCCTGTCTTTCTGTGGTTTTCTTGTTCTGTCGAATGAGTCCAGCTGGGGCTGGAGGCTTTGACAAAGCCTGTAGAGCAAGTGGTATGTACTTAGAGAATGCAGAGTCAGGGAGCTACCCAAGAGGTTTTGCCTGTTGAGCATACAGAAGCTGAAAGATTTTGTTTAAGAATGTCTTTTTCCCAGGGTTTGGCCTGTACAGGTATGCTACGCTGGCACTGTCCTCATCCTTAGAGGGTAAAGCGGGCGAATCTGGGTTATGATCCTCCTTACTGCAGCTGCAAAGGAAGATCCGCTTGGAACAGGCAGAAGCTCTCTAGGCCCTGTCTAAGGTGTAGATTAACAGCAACAAGATGAGTGAATGTCCAGGCAATAATCCCTCCTGCAGAGGTGCATGGATTCTTCGTCAGTGCAGGAGCACATCTGCTTTGAATCCATCTTCTGGTTTCCCTAGGGTTTTAGGAGGGGCTGGGTTTTGTTAACTGTAGTTCTTAGAATTGGTGGTGTGTGGAGAGACAAGGGGAGGGCAGGGGAAGTGGAGCAGGCACACTGGAAGTTCAGCTGTTTTTCAGCATGTATTTCGGATTGTTAAGGCAAGCTAAATTTATGAGAGATTTGCCCCTTCTCCCCCTTCTCTGTTTTTTCAGGACTCTATACTTGTCCAAGAGAAGAACCTAGAGTAATCTGAGCAAGTCGGGTAGTTCTAAAAAGCCATGGCCCAGGTAAGTGGAAATTCTCTCTATACTTGAAATAATCTATCTTCCCTCCAGATTATATGAACATGTGTCATCTCTGTGCAGAAATTTCCCTGTCTGAACCCCACTCAATAACCTGCTTCCAGTCCCTCCATTCCAGGGAATGAGTGATGGTGCTTCCCCTCCCTTAGTGGCCCTCTCTACCAGTGTCCACATATGTACACAGTGCTTTTACCAGAGCAGCAATGGAGCAGAAATAAATTCTCTTGAGAGCCCCCCTTATTAGAACCATGGTTGAGTGGGGCCAAAGATAGGATAACTTTGGTATTTTTCATTAACCTGGGTAGTTTCTCTTTTCTTCTGTTTTTAAATGTCACCCCCCTCTTTAAAAATCATAAAATATTTCACACTGTCTGTAGTTCTTCAGCCTTGCAAGGGAATTTATGAGAGATGAATAACTGTAAAATGGCCATTGAGGCTGAACAATCTGTGTTGGTTATGAGCCACATTTATGTGACTGAGGTATACCCTCCCTCAGCTCTTTTATTTTAGGAACAAGGAAAAGTAGACAATGAAGAGTAATAAATATTCACAAATCTTGTTTAAGCTAAATGCCCTCAAGATAATGGAATGATTAAATCTTATAGGACATAAAGTGCAATATTATATAACAAATAAAAATCCCCATGTTTATTATAAAATTTGCCATAATAAAAAATTGCTTATATGCTTAGCAAACAGAAGCAGTGAGAACATTATTGTCATTTTCAGCAGTATAGTTCTTTGTTGTATGGGACTGTCTAGGGTAAATAGCACAGCTAATTCAGGGTGTTTGACATTCCTGAGGCCCCAGCACACTACACCCACCAGCCCAACCACCCGCAACATTGTGACAACTGGCCCACCCTCTGCATGGTCCCAAGTGTATTGTGAAGGGGAAGGTATAACCTATGTTGAGATCCATAGACTACTTATGACCCTGAGTCTTCAGAATAGATTTTAAACTTCTGTAAAACCTGTATTTTAAGATAGAGGTTTATAAGACATTTTGGATCCTTTCTTTTTTATATCAAGGGAGAAAAAAATGGTAAAAGGGGATGCATTTTTAAAGACTTAATTATTTGCTAGGCCCATATTCGCTGCGTGTTTTGTATATGTTTATTTATAATACCCTACTTAGCTAGATTTTGCTCATTCCCAGACCTTGTAGTGAATAGCAAAGGAGATCTTTCTTATCTGTAGCCATGTAGGCCTTCATCATGTAAATTTGCTTCTTCCACGTCCTTTGTAGCATGGACGTTCAGCCCTAGCCTGCAGGCGTGCTTCATCACCTCCTTTCTACAGCAGCTTTCTCTTCCCATGTTACAGACATTTTCCTGGATGGATCAGGTTAAAGCCTCAACCCACTCATCAATTTCAACCTCATTAAACATGGGATACAGTTATTGCCTCCAATGGGACAGTACAGGGGTACACAGGACCAGCTCTAACACATTCATACTCTCCTCAGAAAAGAGACAGTCAGGCCTCAGATCTTACCACCATTCAGAGAAAATAAAGAAGTAGAATTCATTAAACTGCATCATGAAGATGCACTCAGCCAAATCCAAAATGTGGGAAACTCTACTGACTTGAATGTTTTTTTTTTCCAATTCATTTCTAGAGGGGAAGGGAGGGAGAAAGAGAGGGAGAGAAACATCAATGGGCTTCCTCTCATACTAGAGCGTAACTGAACTAACAGTTAGCTCTGAGCTAACAGAACTAGTAACTATTGCACAGGAACAGATGAGAGCCATTATTTTCACTTTCCTAGCAGCAAGGTTCATATATAAAATATTTTTGTATTTAGTTAATTTAAGCTTTATCATGGAATAATTTTTTAAAAATATTTTATTTACTCATTTCTAGAGAGAGGGGAAGGGAGGGAGAAAGAGAGAGAAACATAGATGTCACATAGACTTGTCGCCTCTCCCACAGCCTCAACTGGGGACCTGGCTGGCAACCCAGGCATGTGCCCTGACTGGGAACCGAATCAGCAGCTTTTCAGTTTGCAGGCCGGTGCCCAAATCACTGAGCCGTACCAGCCAGAGCTAAATGTTTCTTAATAAATACATAGCAGTAAAACAATTTAAGGGCCTTTGGGGACTGTTATAGATTTGAGAGACTTTAGAAAACCTACCAGCTGAACACAGTGTGTGGATCTTGTTTGAATCCTTACTTGAACAAATCAACAGTAAAAAAAAATCACTTTTGAGGAAGTTGGGGCAATTTGAAACCTGGTCTGGTTACTAGGTAATTAATGTTACTAATAATATTCTGGTTATGCTTTAGAAAATCTCATCTGTTAGATAGTAAGGCATTTGTGGGTAAAATACTATGATATTTGGTATGAGGGATTTGCCACAAGATACACCAGAGGTAGAAAATGGAAAGAAATGAAACCAATGTGCAAATTCTTATTAATTGTTGAAGCACAGTGATGGATTTATGGGGTCATCATACTATTCTCTATACTTTTATGTATTTTGAAGTTTTTTGTAATAAATGAAAAACTTAAAAAGTCCTATCATTTTACTAGTAATACAAGGATTTATTGTTTCAGGGATTGCTGACATTCAGGGATGTGGCTGTAGAGTTCTCTCAGGAAGAATGGAAGTGTCTGGAACCTGCCCAGAGGGACTTGTACAGGGATGTGACTTTGGAGAACTTCGGTAACTTGGTCTCACTAGGTAAGGATATTGTATGATACGGGGACAGACAGAAACAAGGCTCCCAGGGACTACAGCTGTGGGAGGCTCTTACCAACTCTAGCCAGAAGGGGTAAATGGAGGAAAACACTGCTAGTGGAAGATTGTGGAGAAGGGCCTGGCTGTCAGCAGCTGAAGCTACTTCCAGAACTCCTGAGTCAAAGGATGGAGGGCAAGAGATAAGAAATAGCCTGAACTCTGTTTTCTCCTGCCAAACCAAATGAAAAACCAAAGGACCCGTATACTCCAGTCCTTTACAAAGAAGCTGTCCAGAGCACAGGGCAGGGTCAGGAACAGCAAGGAATGGAAATGGAAGTGGGTAGTTCCATTGGCACCTCCACCTTCCCATCCTTTGGACAACCTTCATGCCTGCCTTTATGGGATTGCCCCTCTTCCTTGATAACTAGGAGACGAGGTTTGAATTTTGGAACAGCATGATCATTCCCTATGTCTCTTCCTATAAACAGGACTTTCCTTTTCTAAGCCTGATGTCATCTCCTTATTGGAGCAAGGGAAAGAACCCTGGATGATTGCAAATGATATAACAGGATCATGGTGCCCAGGTGAGCAAGAGTTGATCCAGTGGGGAAGGTCTTTGAGAGTAACAGCCCATTGGGTGAGTCAGCTGGTAACAGTAACTTGAGCTATTGTCCGGGAAACTCCTCTCAAAGCCCTAACAACTAAGAAAAATGACATGAAAAGCAAATACCTTGTCAGCCTCAGCTCCCAAGGGAACCTGTCCTTACCCCCAATAATTCCTTTCTGTTTGTTCTTCTCTCATATTTTTATCCCATTTCAAAAAGAGATGTGCTCCCAACTTCCCCAGAGGCAGCCATTTTACCTGTACTTTGGATTCTTTTTTCTGCAAGTCTCTTCATCCATTTTAAAATACTTATTTTTTTTAAATAGCTTCTCACTTTACCTAATTCAGCAATTCATCTGTAAACTTTTGGAGGTAAAGATCTGTAGTGGCTGAGGACAGACTCTGGAGTCAGACTGCGTGAGTTCAAATCCTGGCTCCGCCACTTCCTGCATTTGTGAATTTAGGTAAATTATTTACATTCTCTGTGCTTCAGTTTTCTTCTCTACAAATGGGATAAAAACAGTATCTTAAGTGGTTATTGTGGCTTTTGTATGCATTAATAATGGGAAAATTCCCAGAACAGTGCCACGTAACCGTGACCACTAAATAAATGTTAGCAAATATTATTAATTGGCACTTGCTACACAGTATTGGAACTTTTGAATACTTAATTATGGGCTACCCCCCTCCTGACTAATCTGCTGTTGTCATTATTTTTCATCTGAGGTCATTTTTTCCTCTTATGTGAAGAACACCCTTAAAATTTTCTTTTGTGAAAATCTGCTGACAAATTCTCTGTTTTTGACTACATGAAAATGACTTCATTCTACATTATTCGTTGTTAGTTATAGGATACTTTCACTGACTATGGAGTTCTGTTTTGGCAGGAATTTTCTCTCATTTCAAAGAAGAAATCATTCCACTTCCTTTTCTCTTCTAATGTTGTCAACAAGTCAAATTGTTCCAATTTTAGAAAATGTGTCACATATATTTAAAACTAATGTTCTTTGGATAGAACCTCTTTGTCTTACTATAAATCTTTTGATTATATTATTCAAAATCTGCATGTTCTTTAACTTTCTCTGTACTTGTCCTATCAAATTCTGAGAGCTGTATTATATATTTTGCTACTATAATTAAATTTTTGTAAAAATGGGACTTCTGGCCAAGATGGAGGTGTAGGTGGAAACACTGTACCTCCTCTCACAACCAAGATTAAGGACAACAAATATTTATAAACAATAACACAACCAGAACACAGAAAATTGAACTACAGAAGTCGACAACCATTCAACCCTACCGGTAAGAGGGGCGGAGTCGGCAGGCGGTGGAGAGAAAAAGCAGCAGGAAAACGTGGCGGCTGCGGGGCTTCAGAGCGCCAGGCGGCGTAGGTGGCGTGGAGCTTGCAGACCCCAGTCGTGGGGAGGAGACCAGCAGAATACCCAAGGCAAGCAGGGCAGTTAACCAACCGTGGACACACGTTCGCGTGCAGATAAACTAGGCAAGAGCGGGCAGTAAGACGGACCACACAGCGCAGGGCCCCAGCGACAGGAAATAAAGCCTAAAAACTCCGATTGAAAAGGTGCCAGGAGAGGACCCCGGCCTCACAGGAGAGGTCGCTGGGGAGACCTGCAAGGTCCCAGAGTGTGCATAGGCCTGCTTACCTGGGAACCAGTGCCAGGGAGGCGGGCCCAGTTTGCTTGTGGGAGGCAGCAGAGGGGAGGCAAATCTGAGAGAGAGTGTGGAACAGGCGCCATTGTTCCCTCTCTGACCCCGCCCCCACAGACTCAGCATACTGGAACAATTAAAGACCTGATGATAAAGAGCATAGGAAATCATTTAAATAAGACAAAATCTTTGGGTCTTTCTATAATCTCATTGTGTTATTGGTAGAAATGTTGTCCTTTCAGAGAGTTTTGAGAAAAGCATTTCCGGAGACTCAGGTGTGGAAGGATGACTTAGTGATAAGATTAGAAGCAAATCAAAGGACTGCCATTGGATTCCCAGTGTCTCATTGCCATCTCTCCCACTGTGGAAAAAACCCAGCTTTATGAAGCCCAGTGCAAAGGCCAAGGTCCAGAGCTTCTGTGCCATTGTTTCAGTCCAGTTCAGTACTTACCCTCATCCATCTAGCTTAGTTGTTTTCCTGGTGGCACTCTGGCTGACACAGTGCCCACACCTAAACTTGGAGCCCATGTAGTCTGCTGTAGGCCCCACGCAGCTACTAGAGCCTCGTGGCTGCAATGGAGAGAGAGCATATGAATGAACAGGGAGAGTGCATGTTACCAGGTGAGAGAGAGAAAGAGAGAAATTGAAGGAGCTTTGTTAAGTTGGGTTACATTATTTCCTGCTTGGAAAGGACCAGCCATCCTTTCAAACTAACCAATGAACTTCCCAATCTTTCAGGGGCTTCTGCTGGTTCTTCTCCCTAACCAATCCATTTTCCAGATCTTCCAGGATTTTGTGTTCCTTATCTAGCCTGATCCTTTCCCCAGGCTAGACAGACAGGCCTTTACAGTCACCATCTTGGTTCCTACTGCGCTTCCCTCAGAGTGGAAGTGCCTCCCCCTCTGCCATCTTGGCTTCTACTGGGCATGCACCCAGCAGAGCAAGTTCCCCTGCTGTTTTAGTCCGCCCTAGGTAATGGCCCTTTCTGCCCACTTGCAGATTAAGTCCCACAGGCAGAGGCAGAGGATGCAGCAGCAGTCTCCTAGAGTGTGAATGAGTCTGTGAATACTGTAACTTCCTAGTAAATAAGCTTAATGGAATTCTTTAACTTCCTAATAAAGCAAGCTCAGTATCTGATTCAGATTCCCAGTTTATTAAACTTAATATTTGATTCAGCTCCCTAGTTTATTTTGCTCAATCTCTGATTCCCTCTGATTCCTTTTTTTGTTAATAACTAGGTAACTACCTATGCTAACCAGAGTACACCAGTAATGCAGGAAAATTTTGGTTTTTTCAAGAGAGAAGTAACATGTGTTAGCTTTACAGAACTATGCCATTGATATTAAAGATTAATTTTTAAAAAATTCTTATATAGCCCTGGCTGGCATAGCTCAGTGGATTGAGCACAGGCCTATGAACCAAACGATCGCGGTTCAATTCCCAGTCAGGGCACATGCCTGAGTTGCAGGCCAGTTCCCAGCAGGGGATGCACGAAAGGCAACCATACACTGATATTTCTCTCCCTTTCCCCTTCCCTTCCCCTCTAAAGATAAGTAAATAAAATATTTTTAAAAATTCTTATATATTTCCCTGGCTGATATGGCTCAGTTGGTTGGAGTGTTGTTTGATTCCTGTTCAGGGTACCTACCCAGATTATGGATTTGGTCCTCAGTTAGGGTACATATGAGAGGTAACCAATCAATGTTTCTCTCCCTCTCTCTGTCCCTCCCTTCCATTGTCTATGAAATCAATAAGGGTGCCCTTAGGTGAGGATTTTTAAAAGCCTGTATATATTAACAACTTAATTTAAGCTAGCTTAATACATAAGGTAAAATTCTGAAATAACCAGGACAAAATTATTTTTGTTTTTTAATGAAAATGCACCTTTATATATATATCAGTTTCACTGAAAATATATATTAATTTTATACTAATTAAATTATAATTTTAAGACTTGCCTGTTTTAATCAGTTTAATTATTTCTAATGATTTTTTTTTACATCATGTGATACTGAAAAACATTTGGGTTAGTTTCTGTTACATTTTGTACATTTTTCTAAGTATTTGATTATTGAGCCAATTAGCCAGCTTTTTTGTAAGCCAGTTTTATTTATTTTTTTCTGGAGGTAAATACACATACACACACACATACATATATGCACACAGAGACACAGCCAGAGACTTGATATTGATAATTATATTTAAAATAATTTATTTTTGGTCTTCTGGCCAAGATCGAGGTGTAGGTACACACACTGTGCCTCCTCACACAACCAAAAGAAGGACAACAACAATTTAAAAACAAAAAACAACCACAACTGACAGAAAATCAAAGTATATGGAAGTCCATACAGTCAAAGGAGTCAAAGAAGACACTCTCATCCAGACCGGTAGGAGGAGTGGAGATGGGCAGCCAGACAGAGAGGACTTGTGGCAAGGCAGTGGCTGTCTGCAGCGGCTGGTGGACCCAGCGAGGCAGCAGATTGAGCGGGGCAGGCAAGGCTGCAGCTGGCAGACCCAGTAAGACGGTGGATGGTGGAGTGGGCAGTCCCACATTTGTGTGCAGATAAACCGGAAGAAACAACTGGGGAATGAAACAGCGCAACCCAGGGCTCCAGCAAGGGCTAAATAAAGTCTCAAACGACTGATTGAAAACACTTGAGGGGGTTGAGGCGGCAGCAGGAGAAACTCCCAGCCTCATAGGAGAGTTCCTTGGAAAGACCCACCCACCCAGCAATCAGCACCAGAAGGGCCCAATTTGCTTGTATGTAGTGGGGGAAGTGGCTGAAATCTGGCAGAGAGGAACAAGCACCATTGTTCCCCCTCAGACCTTCCCAACAGACAGCATCACAACTAAGCAACCTGGGTTACCCCTGCTTGGTGAATACCTAAGGCTCTGCCCCTCACTATGTAACAGGCATGTCCAGACAAAAAAACAACAACAACAACAAAAAGGCCCAAATGAAGAACAGATCCAGAAAAAGCTCCAGAAAGAATACAACTAAGCGGTGAAGAGATAGCCAACCACATGCAGTTCAAAGCATTGGTGATCAGTATGCTCACAGAATTGGTTGATTTTGGTTGCAAATTAGATGAACAAATGAAGGCTACGCTAAGTGAAATAAAGGAAAATGTACAGGGAACCAATAGTGATGGGAAGAAACCTGGGACTCAAATCAATGGAGTGGACCAGAAGGAAGAAAGAAACATCCAATCAGAAAAGAATGAAGAAACAAGAATTCAAAAAAATGAGGAGAAGCTTAGGAACCTCCAGGACATCTTTAAACGTTCCAACATCTGATCTATAGGGGTACCAGAAGGAGATGAACAACAGCAAGAAATTGAAAACTTATTTGAACAAATAATAAAGGAGAACTTCCCCAATCTGGCAAAAGGAACAGACTTCCAGGAAGTCCAGGAAGCTCAGAGAGTCCCAAAGAAGGTGGACCCAAGGAGGAACACACCAAGGCACATCATAGTTACATTACCTAAGATTAAAATGAAGGAGAGAATTTTAGAAACAGCAAGAGATAAGGGGACAGTAACCTACAAAGGAGTTCCCATCAGACTGTCAGCTGATCTCTCGAAAGAGACCTTACAGGCAAGAAGGGGCTGGAAAGTAGTCCAAGTATGAAAGGCAAGGACCTACATCCAAGACTGCTCTATCCAGCAAAACTTTCATTTACAATGGAGGGGCAGATAAAGTGCTTCTCAGATAAGGTCAAGTTAAAGGAATTCATCATCACCAAGCCCTTATTATATGAAATGTTAAAGGGACTTATCTAAGAAAAAGAAGATAAAAAATATGAACAGTAAAATGAGAGCAAGAACTAAAATGGACATGAACTAAAGCAGGAGGATTGTGGGTGGGAGGGAGTGTGCAGGGCAGAGGGGAGTGAAGGGGGTAAATGGGACAACTGTAATTACATAATAAAATATATTTTAAAATAAAAAAATTTATTTTTAGCCATAAGACAGATAATGGGGGGAGCAGTAATTTATAATATTGTAATAAATTTATTTGTGTAGTTGGCTATGACTTTAAGATTTTTATTTGTCCTTGATAAATTGGTTTTTTAAAGATTTTATTTATTTATTTTAGAGAGAGGTGAAGGAAGGGAGAAAGAGAGAGAAAGAAACAATGTGCAAGAGATACATTGATTGGCTGCCTCTCACATGCCCCCAACCAGTGACATAGCCTGCAACCCAGGCATGTGCCTGCACCGGGAATTGAAACAGTGACCCTTCGGTTCTCAGGCCAGCACTCAGTCCACTGAGCCACACTAGCCAGAGCGATTAATGGGTTTTATTTTAAGGCAATTGGGGAGGAAGGGATTGCTTAGGCAAGGGAGGCTTTTCAAGCATCTGTGTTTTTATTTATTTTAAATATGTTTATTGATTTTAGAGACGGGAAGGGGGATGAGAGAGAGAAACATTGATCATTTGCCTCCTGTATACACCTCAGCTGGGAATCAAACCTAGGTTGTGACCTGGGTATGTGCCCTGACTAGGTAATCGAACCCACAATTTTTTGGTGTCCAGGGCAGTGCCCCAACCACTGAGCAACCTGGCTAGGGCTCTTATTTTTATCCTTTGCTGTTTAGTAACAGGCCATTGTGGACTGTTTACGTTTCTTTTTTTTTTTTAATTATTATTGTTCAAGGACAGTTGTCTCCATTTTCCCCTTACCACTCTCCCCTGCCCCATCCCTCCCTGCCTCACCCTCGATCCTACTACTCCCTTTGGCTTTCTCCATGTGTCCTTTATATGTTCTTTGATGACCCTCTCCCTGTTTTCCCCCATTATCCCTCTCCCCCTGCCCTCTGGTTACTGTCAGTTCTTTATTTCAATGTTTCTGGTTATATTTTGCTTGTTTGTTTTGTTGATTAGGTTCCTGTTAAAGGTGTGATCATATGGTATTTGTCTTTCACCACCTGGCTTATTTCACTTAGCTTAATGCTCTCCAGTTCCATCCATGCTGTCCCAAAGGGTAGGAGCTCCTTCTTTCTCCTGCGTAGTATTCCACTGTGTAAATGTACCATAGTTTTTTGATCTACTCACTTACTGATGGGCACTTAGGGTGCTTCCAGCACTTGGCTATTGTAAATAGTGCTCCTATGAACATTAGGGTGCATAGGTTCTTTTGAATTGATGTGTCAGGGTTCTTAGGGTATAATACCAGCAGTGGAACTGCCAGGTCAAAAGGCAGTTCCACTTTTAGTTTTCTGAGGAAATTCCATACTGTTTTCCACAGTGCCTGCACCAATCCACATTCC
>PVKM010002768.1:50829-62453 GCA_004027735.1 Carollia perspicillata
TGCAAAGATGTCCTGGAGGTTCCTAAGCCTCTCCTCATTTTTTTTGAATTCTTGTTTCTTCATTCTTTTCTGATTGGGTGCTTCTTTCTTCCTTCTGGTCCACACCATTGATTTGAGTCCCAGTTTTCTTCCCATCACTATTGGTTCCCTGTGCATTTTCTTTCATTTCACTTAGCATAGCCTTCATTTTTTCATCTAATTTGCGACCAAATTCAACCAGTTCTGTGAGCATCCTGATCACCAGTGTTTTGAACTATGCATCTGATAGGCTGGCTACCTCTTTGTCACTTAGTTGTATTTTTTCTGGAGCTTTGATCTGTTATTTCATTTGGGCCTTTTTTTTGTCTTGACACACCTGTTACATAGTAAGGGGTGGAGCCTTAGGTATTCACCCGGGCCGGGTAACAAGAAATTTTAAAGTACCTATTCAGATGGCCAGAAGGCTTTTTAGGATTTATTTAGAAATTGTCTTTTGGAAACTCTTGTTTATCAATTAAAGTATGTATTTTATTGTCCCTGAGAGTTTTGGATTTCTATCTTTATGAAATTGTTGTATGACAACATAATAGATAGAGACAAGAAAAAGAAACAAAAGCATGCAAAATTAAATAAGTACTTACCCATCAAGGAGCCTCCTGTAGAGCTGTTCCTCATCCCCAGGGCACTTGTTACAAGTGTGGGCTGTGAAAATTCTCTCCTGAGAAAAAAACAGATTTCCCATGCAGTAATAAACTCTTAGAGCATCTCCTCATTTGCTGGCACCTAGCAGTCAACTCCCCCCACCCCAGGATAAACCCCTCCTGATCTCAAATAAAGGCACCTCAAGAACAACAAAAAAAGAAAAGAAAAGGAGGGATGTTTGAATCTAAGAGGGCTTCACAGTCAAAGAGACAGCAGTCCATGGGAATGGTGACCACAAAAGAGACTCTGAAGTTAGCATAGCAGGTTCAAGGGAACACTGGACTATGCAGATGTTGCCACTTTAGATCCTATTTACTACACCAGATATGTTAATTTAAAAATAAAAAGGCCTTTTGAAGTGAGAGGCAAGAAAGTGTTCGAGTTCAATAAAAACATTTTTGGGGCTTTTGCCTTAATTAATGATTCCCATTTCCAAATAGCAATTCTTATTGATCTCAGATAAACACTTTGTTGTCTCTCAATTCAGAAAGCCGTTTTATTTTTAAGCTAACACCACTATGTTTCCTTCTAGTATTTATATGGATTCTGTTTTCTTTTAGAGTAAAACTCCATTTGGAGTTGTCTGGAGTGTTTGATGGCATAATGTATGGATCCACTTTTATCTTTTATCTTACCTCAGTGTTATTTATTGCAAAAACTATTCTCACCCCTCTGAGATACCACATTTATAATAAGTTTAATTGTTATATAAACTTCACTCTACTTCTGGCCTTTCTGTTTGTGTCCATTGGTCTATCTCTAGAAACCAATCTTTATTCATCAACAACCCATTATTAAAAGCCAGTTATATGCTAGATTTCTGTGACAATGACTAAAGAAAAAGGCATTGTTTCTGTGTTTCAGGAGACTTAGGAGCAAGAAAGCAAACAGGTCAACAGGTAATAAGTAAATGAAAATGTAATTACAACTGATAAGTTACAAGATGTGAGAGAGAATCAAGGTGTATGCCTAGGGTTATCAGGCTGAGAGATTTTTTGGAAGTGCATGTTTTAATCTGAGGCTAGAAGGATGAGAAAAGCAGCCATACCAAGAGTCCAGGACAGGATTCCTGATGAATGGAAGAACATGATGGAAAGAACCTGAGGTCTAAGATGGGAAAGACCTAGAGTTAGTCTAGATGCTTGAAGGAAGCCTGTGGTTTTGGTACATAGAAGGTGGGGAGGGGAGCGTTCAATATGAAGATGCACTGTCCTTGGTTGAAACAGAGTGACAGCAATGAAAATCAGTGACCTGCTTTGCCAAGAGCCCATGAGTGCAATGGGAAGGCTGTGAAAAGTTTAAGCAGAGATTTTCATTTTAAGTGGCATCAGCAGTGTGTTAGAAAGAGTTCAAAATGTAAATGCCTTATTTATATGAAAGTCCCAGAATGGGCAAATTCATAAAGACAGAATTAGTTGTTCCTTACCATTAGTGATTTTCAGGGGCCAGGGGAATGGGGAGTGACTTCTCAATGAGCACAGGATTTCCATCTGGGGTGATGAGAATTTTCCACAACTAGATAGTGGAGATGGTTGCATGATGACATTAGGAGTGTATTGCAACCCATTGAATTGTTCTAAGTGGTTAAATGGAAATTTTTTATGTTATATGATTTTACTTATAACTTTTAAAATATAGAGAGAGACAGACATGTATATATACATGGACACATGCACACACATGCCTTAGCCTTACTTCTGGAGATTTTGATGCAGTCTGGGGTGGTTCTGGGACATTGGTATTGTTAACAGGCTTCCAGGATAATTCTGATTCCTATCAAAATCGAGAACCCCTGGCTTAATGTGTTTTCATGCCCTCTGGCATTGTATAAGCTCATATTTGTGCTTTCATGTGCTTTTTAGAAATTGCACAGTAATATCTGAGGCTTGTATTGTCACCAGACCAGTTCCATTCCAGAGGCTGGTAAGGTTTGGGACCTCCGGGCTCTTGACTCACGCAGGAAAGAATTCAGGAACAAGTTCGAGTCAGAGTGAGTGAGAGCAAGAGCAAATTTTATTCAGGTAGAGACAAATAGGATTCCTGGAGTCAGGATCAGGGGTTGAGTGTCCTGTTACTTCCCTGGCTGCCAGTCTTACAGGGCATTGCTGTGAAAAAGTGAAAGTACACATGCATGTGGGCACCGGTGAGCTCCTAAATGAGTCGCCTGCTAGGTCAGTCAGTCCTTGGGATTTTGCATGTTTCTAAGGATACATCATTTCTGAACTTGGTGGCACCAAATTCTGACTCCATCTTCTGGTTGGGCAGGACCTTGTCCCTAATGTGGCTGTTCTGAAAGGGCCATGGCATTCATCCCTTTAGCCCCCCTTCTACCTGTAGTGTCAGTTATCATTATGGGTCTTTCTCTGGTCAGTTTTTCCCTCATCTTGGATTGATCTGGTGTTAGCCAGGTTTTGTTGTTGTTGACTTCTGCAGCCACCACAGCAGGAGTTGCTTGCCATAAACTGTTTCTCAATGATCAAGGATAGAGCCTGCAGCTCTGGTGAGAGGACCTAGCACTGTAGGCCTGTGATAGCCACTCCTACTTCCTCATTCTGCTTAGGGAGTTTTCCCTAACTGCTTTCTATCTTGCCTCAGTAGAAGCCATTCACCCTGTATGGTCATTATTTTCATTTTTTCTCTGTAGTCTCGTATAGAATTCTTTTTTATTTCTCTTAGAAGAGAACAGCTTGTGCTTATTTATTTTTTTTATTTTTCAGACTTGGAGTCCAGATGTGAGAAATTTCCACATAAAGATATTTTAGAAGTAAAGGCATTCAGCTGGGAGCTAATGAAAAGCCTTAAATGCTGTGATTTTGAGAGCACTAGTTTTAAAGAAGACTGGGAATACAAACACCAATTTGAAAAACAAGTAAACAAGGAATGTTATTTCAAGCAAGTGAAAATCACATATGAAAACATACCCACATTTGAGCATCATACATCCCTCACTCTACATCAGAGCAATGAGATTGGCAAGAAGTTAATTGAATGTAATGAATGTGGGAAAGCATTTAGCCGTGGCTCACACCTTATGCAACATCAGAAAACTCATACTGGTGAAAAACCCTTTGAATGTAAGGAATGTGGGAAGGCCTTTAGTCGAGCCTCACACCTTGTTCAACATCAGAGAATTCATACAGGTGAGAAACCTTATGACTGTAAGGAATGTGGGAAGGCCTTTGGTCGTTCTTCAGAACTTAGTCTACATCAGAGACTTCATACAGGTGTCAAACCCTATGAATGCAAACAATGTGGAAAAACCTTCAGACAGCATTCACAACTCATTCTGCACCAAAGAACTCATACGGGTGAGAAACCTTATGTATGTAAAGATTGTGGGAAGGCTTTTATTCGTGGCTCACAACTTACTGTTCATCGGAGAATTCATACAGGTGCTAGACCCTATCAGTGTAAAGAATGTGGGAAGGCCTTTAGACAGCATTCACAACTTACTGTGCATCAGAGGATTCACACTGGTGAGAAACCCTATGAATGTAAGGAGTGTGGGAAGGGCTTTATTCATAGCTCAGAAGTTACTCGACATCAAAGAATTCATTCTGGGGAGAAACCTTATGAATGTAAGGAATGTGGGAAGGCCTTCAGACAGCATGCACAGCTTACTCGACATCAGAGAGTTCATACTGGTGACAGACCCTACGAATGTAAGGACTGTGGGAAGGCCTTCAGTCGTAGTTCATACCTAATTCAACATCAGAGAATTCATACAGGTGACAAACCCTATGAATGTAAGGAATGTGGGAAGGCCTTTATTCGTGTCTCACAACTGACTCATCATCAGCGAATCCATACTTGTGAGAAACCCTATCAATGCCGGGAATGCGGAATGGCCTTTATTCGTAGTTCGCAACTTACTGAACACCAGAGAATTCATCCTGGTATCAAACCTTATGAATGTAGAGAATGTGGGCAGGCCTTTATTCTTGGTTCACAGCTCATTGAACACTACAGAATCCATACTGGCTAGAAAGCCTCGAACATTAGGGATGTAAGAAAACCTGTATGTGGAGTTTACACCTGACTTAATATTGGATAAAGCCTAATGTATAATATCAGAAAACCTTCATTTGTCATATCCATTGTGGAACATCAGGCATCTCATGCCAGAAGAAAATTTAATAAACGTGGGAGTTCTTTTTGCCTCACACTCACTGTTTACTATGTATCAGAGAAATTATGGTAAAAATATTAATATGAATGTAAAATGTCTCTGTTACTACTCAGAATATATTAAATTTCTGAGAATTCCTAATGGAAAATGACTCTATTAAAATATTTTGTGAATGTGCCTTTTGCCGTGGCATATACCTTTAACTTAATATTATTTCATTTCTACCAGTTACAGACTGTATAGCATTGGACCAATTATGCTGTCTCTCTTTTCCTCAGTTTACTTATTTTTAAGCCATGATAATTATACCTACCTAATAGAGTTTTTGTGAGGACTGTCAGGTATTTTATATAAAGCCTATGCTGAATAAATGGGTATTAGCTATTAATCACTAATAAATAGTGTTACCATTAAGTAGGGCCTTGTGAGTGTGTCAAATATCAAAATGCCATTATAACCACTTGTTGTGATAATTCATTCTGAAAACCAGTAGTGAAGTAAAGTACATGACAAGTATTTCATTCAAAAGGTTAGAAATACAGATTAGTCCTGGGTACCTATAGCTATCTGTTCACAAGAGTCAAGTCAATAAGACATTGTTTCCTCTGTCTTTTAACTGAAAAAAAAAAAAAATCAGAAGATTAGAGGTTAAGAGAAAAGTTGCCAAAAGAAATCTGCCATTTATAAAACCAAGTATACCTTGATTTCAAGAAAAACCAAAACTAAAATTACAAACTAGAAATGAATGACAGTAAATTCTACATATCAAAACCAGTTCATTGTAGCCAAAGCTGTACTCCTGTCAGAAGCCAAGGATAGAAGGTAGGGGTTTTGTTCTTCAAATATTGATCTTCAACTCCCAAGTCATTGCAAGTCACATACCAAGCACATTGAATGAATGGTCAACTCTAAAAGTTAGGAAAAATTACCACCTAAAACCCAAGACAACAGAAAGAATGATTATTGAAAATAAAAGAAAAAGTAAAGTAGAAAATAGTAGACTTAACCTAGAGGTTGTTTATTTAATAAGATATATATGATTGACAAGTCTGATCTAGAAACAACACATTTACTATTAAGAATGAGGAAGGAGCACATTCTTTTTAAGTAGTTCCTATGCATGACTTTATTCTAATATATTTAAAATCTAGAGAGAGTGGGTTTTTAAAAAAACATCAAAATTGGTTCAAGAAGATGTAGAATACCTGAATAAATTAGTGATTGTAAAAGGACATAAAAAGCCATCAAAGTCTCTACCCCTTCAGAGAAAATAGTTTCACCTACGAAAACAAGGGATTATCTGCCAGTTCACTTTCAAGGCTAAATAAAATTATGATTAGAAAAAAAAACTTGACAAGGATAGCTCCCCAAAAACAAATTGTATATAGTTATCATTTGTAGAGATTAATATAAGTAAAATTTCTTCTAATTTAATCCAGTCTATTAAAATGAAAAAGTAATTTTAAATGGAATATCTAGGATTTCACCTGTTCTGAATTAAGTATGTCTTTAGAATTTTGCTATTGTAGCTGCAGGTGATGACAATGATGGGGAGAAGAGCGTTGATCCAACCCCAATGACATGTGGATTAGGGCTTGTGAGTCTGAGAGATTTTAAGAAGTAGGTCCCCTCAGCCCTTGGGGCAGCCAGGCAGTGTTGTAGGCAGAGGGGCCTGTTGCACTCCAAATATCATTCACCTCAGAAGTCCTGCATGTTCCATAAAATCATATGCATGTGCCACTGCCTACCATGGATTAGAAAGCAGTGTTCTGCGTGGCATTTTTCTTTAAGTGGTTTAATGATTAAGATGTACAGCTGGAGGGGCTCAAAGCTATGGCATTAAAAAGTCATACATGAATAGTTAATACACACGCACAAGATAAAATTTTTAAAGTTATACAATTTAGTATACAGACATAAATCTCCATACTATCTGTGCCCCCTTTTCAGCCCATTAACTACTATTTAGTAATAGCTGGTATCAAGGTCTTGTGTATACTTCCTCACTTTTATGTTTGCATAAGGTTATACATAACACTAAGAATTTACAAAAATGGTAGCTAATCTCTATACATTACTATTTTTACTTATCTATACACCATGAAGATTAGACCACATCAGTACATACATAACTCATATTTTTAACTGCTGCATAGTATTTCATCATGTTTGGTTTCATTATTTGAAACCTTATTAATTTCTTTTTTATTACTTTTGCTCTTTTAAACAATACTGTAATAAATGTCTTTGCACATAAATCTTTAGAAGTGGAAGTACTAAATCAAAATGTGTACACTTTTTTAACTTTATGGTGAAAATGTGAACACATATAAAAATACACAGAATATTATAATGTACCCCAAAGCCCCCATCACCAGCTTCAGTAATTATCAACTCGTGGCCAGTTTTGTTTTGTTTTTTTAGATTTTATTTATTTTTATTTTTAGAGGGAAAGGGAAGGAGAAAGAGAGGGAGAGAAACATTGATCATGTGCCTCTCGCACACTCCCAACCTGGAACAGAACCTCCAACCCATGCATGTACCCTGACCAGGAATTGAACAGACAACCTTTCAGTTTGTGAGATGACAGCCAGCCCGCTGAGCCACGCCAGTCAGGGTATAGCCAGTCTGGTTTTATGTGTAATCTTGCTCTTGCCACATCCATGTTATAATATTTTTGAAGTACATCCCAGATATATTATTTCATCCACAAATACCTCAGTATGCATCTCTAAATACTATATCGCAACTTTAAAAAAGGTTTTCAAGTCCTTTAAAAAGTTGACAATACTGCCTTAATGTCATTACATATGTGATAGTGTTTTCTAATTATTTTATGTCAATTTAAAAAAACAAATAATGTAAAAAATTTTGAATTACATAAAATAAAAATTAAAAAAACAATGTCCACAAATTACAGTGGATTGTCATGTCTCTTAAAGTCTCAATCTAGCATTCTCCCTTGTCTCTTTTTTCTTGCAATGTATTTTTTTTTTTGAAGAAACAAAGTTGTTTGCCTTGTAGGATTTCCAGAGCCTGCTTTTTGTTGGCTGCATCCTTGTGGTGTAGTTTAACATGGCCCTCTATCCTTAGTGTTTCCTGTTAATTGGTAGTTGGTATCTAGAAGCTTAATCATACTGAGATTAAATTTTTTAAGACCACTTACAGGTGATTAATATTAAGAGGCACAATATTTAGGTGTCTTCTTATGACTTAGCAGCCACTGATACTCAATTTATAAATCCATTCATTAGGGGCTGCAAAATGATATCCTATTATTTATTCTTCCTTTGTTAGCTAGAATATTTTTATGAAGAAAAACCCTTTCAACTACCATTTGGTTACCCATGTTACAGTTAGGAAAGGCAAGATAAATGCTTCTTTCTTACTCTTTATTGATTTTTAAAATAATGAGTTGGTTCCCTAGTATTTTGCACAGTAATCAGTGAGTTGGGTGAGGGGGATGAAGTATATTTAATATGTTTAAATCCATTTAACCTTATCAATATTCAGATTGTTCCATGTGTGGTGTGTGGATGCCTCTTTCATTTGGCTCCTGTATCCTTTTGAGATGACCACACTAGTCTTTAACATTTGAGAGAGAGAGAGAAATCAATTTGTTGTTTCACTTATGCATTATTTGGTTGCTTCTCATATGTGCTCTTACCAGAGATCAAAGCTGCAACCCTGGCATATCAGGACAATGCTTGAAGCAACTGAGCTACCTACCTAGCCAAGGCTAAAGTAGCCTTTAATTGCTTGCTACCTGTCACAACAAGATGTGCCACACTCATCTTGTTCATTTCCTGCCTTTCACCTTGAAGTAACCATTTCCAAGGAGTTCTCTTTCTTTTTGATATTTTGGTACTTTCCCAAATTATATTTGGAAGGTACATTCTATTGCTAGGAGTGCAATCTCCTAGTTGGACATTGGTCCTAGTTGGACATTTTTTAGAAATATATACATTTTAAGCTATTTTATACACATTGTTCAAGTGCCTTCAAGAAGATTATGCATCTACCTGCAGTAAAAGATCCCAAAGCATCATATTTTTCTAACCCTGGAGAGAACATTTATTTTGAACATAGACCATTTAATAAATGAAAATAGAAAAGTCATTTTTGTTTTCACTTCCATTCCTTTGATTGTGATTAATGTAGAGATGACCATTTGTTTACCCATTTATTGACCAATGGCATTACATTTACCATGGGCCTAAAACATAGTAGGTACTCAATAAATATTTTTCAATGGAATAAATTGTGTATTGCCTTTGTTCACTTAATATTGGAATAGTCATATTTTTCTTATTAAAATAACTGTTTTGAGAGGAATAAATATGTATAAAATTCCTAGCACAATGTCTAAAATTCATGAACTATTAGTTCCCTGCCTTCTTATTTGCATACATTGTCATTTATGTCTCTTTTTTTCTACTTTAACAGATAAAGAAATTGTGAGTCAAAGAGATTAAGTAGCTTGTCCAAAGCTTCTTAAGTGGAGAATCCTAATTTCAAGGACAAGGGCAGAGGGTAGAGTGTCATGTATACAGCTTTCAGAATGTATGACTGTGAAAAGAAAATCTATCAGTTTATAAAGGAAAAAAATGCAATCCTAATACAGAAAGTGGCAAAGATATGAAAGAACTTAAGAATCTTCATTAAAAATATTTTTGTTTTGTCTTTATGAAAAGTAAAATTGTTCAATAAAAGAATACAGAGAACATAGAAAAATTAAAGAAAAACATTTTTATTTCAATGTTTCTGGTTATATTTTGCTTGCTTGTTTGTTTTATTGATTAGGTTCCACTTATAGAGGAGATCACATGGTATTTGTCTTTCACCACTTGGCTTATTTCATTTATCATAATACTCTCTAGTTCCATCCATGCCGTCATGAAGAGTAGGAGGTCCTTTTTTTCTGATGCATAGTATTCTGTTGTGTAAATGTATCATAGTTTTTTTATCCACTCATTTACCGGTGGGCATTTAGGTTGCTTCCAGCGCTTGGCTATCGTAAATTGTGCTGCTGTGAACATTGGGGTGCACAGGTTCTTTTGAATTGGTGTTTGTTGTACTTGAACAACAATAAAATAAATAAATAACAATAAATAAAAACATTTTTAGTACCTTTGCCCAATCATAAGTGTGCTCATTTCTTCAATGTCTTTCTACCTTCTTTGGTTTTAAAAATCATTACATTCCACATATAAGTTAAATCATATGGTATTTGTCTTTTTCTTACTGGCTTATTTCACTGAGCATAATCATTGCCAGGTCCATCATCCTGTCACAAAAGGTAAGATTTCCTATAATATGGCCAAGCAGTATTCCATTGTATAGATGTACCACAGCTTTTTTATACACTCATTTACTGATGGGCACTTGTACTGTTTCCAGGTCTTGGCTGTTGTAAATAACACACAAAAATAAGCTCAATGGATAAGAGACTTAAATGTAAGTCACAAAACTAAAATCATAGAAGAAAACATAGGCAGCAAAATCCCAGAATTCTCTCAGAGCAATATTTTAGCTGATATATCTCCTAGAGCAAGGAAGACAAAGGGGGAAAAGGTGGTACTTCATCAAACTACAAAGCATTTGCATAGCAAAATAAGTGATCAACAAAATGCAAAGGAAACCCACTACATGGGAGAACATATTTGCCATGTCTGGTAAGGGGTTAATTTCCAAAATATATAAACAACTTATACAACTCAATATCAGGAAGACAACATAATCAACATGGGCAAAGGACATGAACCGATATCTCCAAAGAGGACATACAGATGGCCAATAGACATATTTTAACAAATGCCCAACTCCACTAATTGTCAAAGAAATGCAAATTAAAACCACAATGAGATATCACCTGCAGCCTGTCAGAATGGCTATCATAAATAAATCAACAAGCACTGGTGAGGATATGGAGGAAAGGGAACCCTCTGTACTGTTGGTGGGAATGAAGATTGGTGCAGCCACTGTGGAAAGCGTATGGAGTTTCCTCAAAAAAAATGAAATTGGAACTGCCTTTTGACCCAGCAATACCACTTCTGGGAATGTATCCTAAGATATCTAAAGACACTTTTTTTAATCATTTTTATTGTTGTTCGAATACAATTGTCTCCATTTCCACACCTCCACTTTCCCCTGTCCCACGCACTCCCACTCTCAATCCTACTTCCCTTTAGCTTTGTCCATTGGTCCTTTATACGTGTTCCTTGATGACCCTTTCCCTTCTTTCCTCCATTATCTTCCTCCCCTCTCCCCTCTGGTTACTGTCTGTTTGTTCTTTATTTCAATGACTCTAGTTATATTTTGCTTGATTGTTTGTTTTGTTTAGGTTCCACTTACAGGAGAGATCATGCAGTATTTGTCTTTTACCACCTAGCTGAAATTGAAGCAATAAAGATACTTTAGATCTTCCGGCCAAGATGGAGGCGTAGGTGGAAACACTGTACCTCCTCTCACAACCAAGATTAAGGACAACAAATATTTATAAACAATAACACAACCAGAACACAGAAAATTGAAATACGGAAGTCGACAACCATTCAACCCGACCGACAGCGTCACAACTTGGCGACTAGGCTGCCCTGCCCTGGTGAACACCTAAGGCTCCGCCCCTCATACGCAACAGGCGCCACCTGACCAAAAATGACTCAAACAGAAGAAAAGCTCAGAGTCCCAGAGCCAATACTTTTAAGCAAGCAAGAGATAGCCGACCTATCAGATGCACAGTTCAAAGCACTGTTAATCAGGATGCTCACAGAATTGGTTGATTTTGGTCGCAAATTAGATGAAAAAATGAAGG